>PVHY01013267.1:0-41856 GCA_004024945.1 Uropsilus gracilis
TCTTTCTTTCTTTCTTTCTTTCTTTCTTTCTTTCTTTCTTTCTTTCTTTCTTTCTTTCTTTCTTTCTTTCTTTCTTTCTTTCTTTCTTTCTTTCTTTCTTTCTTTCTTTCTTTCTTTCTTTCTTTCTTTCTTTCTTTCTTTCTTTCTTTCTTTCTTTCTTTCTTTCTTTTTTTGAGCCTAGGTCTCGCTATGTTTGCTCATGGAACCCCAGGCTCACATTGCCCGGGGTACCACAGACTCAATCAATCCCCAGTCTCAGCATCCCAGGTGGCTGGGATTACAGGTGTGTGCCACCATGCCCAGCTATTTTTTTTGGAACTAGGTCTCACTATGTGCCCCGGTGGGACTTGAACCGGGATCCCTGGTCCTGGCCGTGGTTTCCTAGGCTGCCACCTACAGACATGCACCACCATGCCTGGCCTAATTT
This sequence comes from Uropsilus gracilis, assembly GCA_004024945.1. NCBI lineage: Eukaryota > Metazoa > Chordata > Mammalia > Eulipotyphla > Talpidae > Uropsilus > Uropsilus gracilis. The sequence goes on from PVHY01013267.1 coordinate 428, forward strand.
TCTAGTGGTATAAAGCAATACCAGTTTTACTCAGATCATGATTTTGTGGGTTAGAAACAGACATTCCATGCCATCATGAATAGCTTAACATTTCATGATGAACCACATACGTGATGAAGGAGCAATAGGCTATACCCTGTAGTTTGCTTGTGGGCAGGCTGTACCAGCTCGTTTTGTGTATTTGCAATCTAATGTTCACGGAGCAACAAGTTCCCCTCACATTGCATTTTCTCAGAACATATCCCTGTTGTTAAGGAACATTAGATTGTATGACTGTATAAAATGGGCAAAAGATTAGCACAGAAACTTCACTGAAGAGAATATAAAAATGGCCAGTTAACAGACAAGATGTACAATGTTATTAATTTTCAGAAAAATGCAAATTGAAACTATAGCAAGATATCACTAAACACTACTGAAATGTTTAAAATTTATTAATTTATTTTATCATTCCCCACTACCTGAAATCTTTACAACTTAAATGATTGCCCATAGCAAGTGCTGGTGAGGACCTGGAGAAACTGAAACTCTCATAAGCACAGTGTTGCTGGCAGGGATGCAGAGAAGGATGGCTACTTTTGAAAACAACTTGATGTTTGGTTAAGAAATTCAGCATTCATGTGGCAACATGGATGGAGCTAGAAAGAATCAGACTACCAGAAAAAAGCCAGAAAAAAAAGAGAAATACCAGATGGTCTCACTTCTATGTGGGATATAGGAAGACAAACAAAAGGACAAGAAAAAATTAAAACTAACAAACTGACAACAGAACTAAAGCATACAGTAAAGCAATAGGAGGGAGTGTAAAGTCAGGGGTGATATGGGTACAGGAGATCAGGGTGATGGTTCATGAGTGACATGGTGGTGGGAGAATCTTGGGGTATACAATGGTGCAAAAAATATGTGTAATCAAAAGGAAAAAAAAGAAAATGAAAAACAATTCCAAAAAATTTTAAAGCATTAAAATATAAAATGGAATTCAGCATTCACTTGCCATCTGACCCAGCAACTGGACCCCAAGTTTATTCACAGGAGAGAATTTACAGCAGAAGTGTGTTTAGGCTTGTGTGGGAGCCACATCCACATTTTCACATCCTGGTTAGATCACTGTTTTCCTGGTTGGTACTTGCAAAGTCAAAAGCCTGAATTTCACATCCAAAGTTGTGTTCAGATTTTTGCTTGGCTTCTTTATAGTGATGTGACATTGGAAGATTAGTTTTTTAGTCCTCATAAGAATGACATCATTGCACACTGTTTATAAAAAGTTCATCTGTGACATTGCTAGGTACTTGGAAGACAAGTACCTATTCAATTGGAAGACAATTGAATACTAGCTATTTTATACTTTAGAATATGATTAATAAAATATTAAGAGTTTGACTATGTTTTTTAGAATTGAAGTGCTATGAATCTAAAGTTCATAGACATCAACATTCTCAACTTTGGTACTTAAGGACTCAAGCATTTGGAAGAGATGGTTTTATTATGTCTTCACATTAATTGCTTGCAAGTTATCAGAAAGAAGGCAATTAAGTTGCATTTTGAGCATATGTAAACTCCAAGGTCATCTTCTCATTCTTCCCACCCTCTGCTTTACCCACTTTTTTATTAGGGAGAACAGTTTTTTGTTGCACTTTGATTTTCATTGTGTTGTTGTGCTTGCAGTTATTAAAAGAAAGATTGTTAACTTCTTTTTCTTCATCTTTTGCCCCAGAAGTCAATACGAATGAATATAATGCTCCCACCCCATTCACACAGGAGACAACCTCTCTTCTTTCTAACTAAAACCTTCTTTGCACTTAGAGTCCTTTAGTTAAACTCATCCTTTCCTTGCCTTCTTCACCTGCATTGGTATAAAATGTAATACTACAAGGTCACTTAGGTGATCTTTTGAAAAATCTATAGTTATTCTAGCTGTTTTATACCTGGATCCTGCCAAAGACTTTTGTATGTGTCAGGTTTTTAAAAATTGGATATTGAAAATACATTAAACTAAGATTTCAAACATATGAAGATATTTCTATGAAAGTTATTTGCTTCACATTAAGATCATGTAACAATCTTGTAATGTACTTTTGCTAAGTACTAAATTTGTAAAGAAAATGTTTGTGTCTGCAGTATGCTAAGAAATAGAATAATATTAAAAAGAAAATCAATTTTTGTTATTGACTTATTTTGGAAAAAGGAATGCATGAAGGAGGTCTTAGCAAATTACACATATATAATTTATATATATTCCTTTAGTTCACTATTTCTTTAGGGCTACCCTCACACCATGATTTAATCATTGTGATACATGAAAATTATATAAAACTCAGATTCTAGTGCTATAAATAAAGTATTGACACAGGCTTGTGAGTGACACAGTTGAAAATTGTTTTGGTGTCAAAATACCCTGTTGGGTGGGGTCTGAGAGAAAGACACATGAGAAGGAGCGAGAAGCACCAAAAAGCAGATAAAAGGAAGGAGTAAGGAGAGAAAGAAAAAAGGAAAGGAAAGGAAAGAGATGAGAATGGCGGACTGAGAGAGCAGGTTCATGTGGCCTGGCCAGGGTAAACCCACTGGAAGAGTGAACTGGAGGTGGCGAGGAGCCATGGTGACTGGCAGTCTTAAGAGTAGCTGTGAAAAATTGCTCAATATCACTAGCAATCAGAGAAATGCAAATCAAAACTACAATGAGATACCACCTTACACCAGTAAGAATGGCCCACACCAAAAAAACAGGCAACAACAAGTGCTGGTGTGGATGTGGAGAGAAAGGAACACTCTTACACTGCTGGTGGGAATGTAAACTCATCCAACCACTATGGAAAGCAGTGTGGAGGACCCTCAAACTAATGAAAATGGAATTACCATTTGACCCAGCAATAGCTCTTCTGGGAATCTACCCAAAGGAGACCGCAATGTGGGTACAAAAGGACACCTGTGCTCGGATGTTTATTGCAGCACTATTTATAATTGCAAGGTCATGGAAACAACCCAAATGCCCCAGAACAGATGAGTGGATGAAAAAGATGTGGTATAGATACACAATGGAGTATTACTCATCGATTAAAAATGACAAATTTGATGAATTTATGGAAACCTGGATGTACCTAGAAGAAATCATTCTAGCAGAAACGAGCCAGATAGAAAGGGACAGAAATCAAATGGTTTCACTAATATATGGTCAACCAAATGAAACTGCACAAGGGGAGAGTGGGGACTAGTTGGAGCGGGTGGGGAGGGGAGGTGGTGGGTGACCCCCAGGGACTGAAATGATTTGAAATCTATATAAATAAATTAAAAAAAAAAAGAACACACACACGAAAGAGTAGCTGATGTGGAGAGTGTGACAATGCAGCAAGGTGGCATAGTGAGCTGGTAATTGGAGATGGCCAGGGATTTGGAAAGCTGATTTGTGCTTCGGCAATTGTGGAAGAAATTTGAAGAGCCTCAGAGAAGTGGAGCAGTGTGAAACACTGGAGAAGATGCTGGAGAAAGACTGGACTTTGCAGTGTCTGCCTCAGGTTTGTAGGGGCAAATGGAATATCATCTTGGACATGTGTCTTTGAGACCTTTGGGACTGAAAATGGTGACTGGGGTAAGATAACTGGCCTCTTGTGGCATTAAGGACTTTTCATTTTCCCAGTTAATTTCCCTTGTTAATAAACCCTGTTGTTGGGATGCATTTTAAGTGGCAACTGCTACACCTGGGTGACGAAAGTTGGGTGGTAGAAGCTGCATTTTAAGAGATTTTTCTTCTGCCCCCTTTCGTCCCAATTTCAGTATTTTCTGAACATAGCCACTCATTTGTTTTCATATTGTCTATGGTTGCTCTGTGCAACATCAGCAGAGTTGAGTAGTTGCAACAGAGATCATATGATCTTCAAGTCAAAAGTATTTATTATCCAACCACTTAGAGAATAAACCTTGGTCACCCCTGGTTTAGGGACTTTCTTATAAGAAATATCATTTATTTTGATTTATATTTTACTTTCGTAAGTGTCTAATCTTCCATGTTACTAAATAATTTTCCCAAGATAATATTAGTGACAGAATTTGGATCTCACTATTTTCTCAATGAAAAACTAAAGTTAATGGAAAAAGATAGCATTTGATATACCTTTTATTTATCTTTTGTATTTATTTTCCTTGCTGTTGGAGTAGGATTCCCAAAGACATCTTTAAGACTGATGTCAGGAAGTAGATAACTTTCATTTTTTTTCTAAGTGTTTTTTAGTTACCGGGAATACAGTCAAGTGTTTCATCTATTTAAAAATGAATTTTTGTGTATATCATAAGGTAATGGTTCTAGTTTCACTCTTTTACATGTGACTATTGAATAAACATATATTTCTCCATTGTATGTTCTTGACTCCATTTTCATTAAACAACTGTACATAATTGTATGGGTTTATATATTTATTTTATTAAAAAATTTTTTTTGAGACTAGGTCTTGCTATTTTTGCCTGTGGAACTGTCTGCAGGTTCACATTTCCTGGGGTACCACAGACTCAAGCAATCACCAGCTTCAGTTTCCCAAGTAGCTGGGATTACAGGAGTGCACCACCACGCCCAGCTATTTTTTGGAACTAGGTCTTGCTGCATGCCCCTGGCAGAATTTGAACAGTGATCCCTGACCCTGGCTTTGGCTTCCTAGGCCGCTGCTTACAGGCATGTGTCACCATGCCCGGCCTTTGTATGGTTTATTTCTGGCTTTCAGGTCTGTTCCATTAGTTTGTGTGTCTATTTTTATTCTAGTGCCACTCTCGTTTTTTTCTTTTAAAAAATCCCAGAGAAAAGGGTGTTTGGCTTGATCAAAATAGACAAAAGCAGATGTTCAGAAATATTTATGTAGAACTGGAGTATTTGACAACTTAGAATAATGAGAGTCTGAAGTCATCATACAAGGTCGAGATTAAAACCTAAACCAGGGTAGTCATTGTATAAATAGAAATGGAAGAATGAAATTACTCCTGATCAATTGAGAGAATTTTGATACCAGCGCACACACACATTTAACATTGCTGGGGGCATTTGAGTTTACTGGAATCTGTCTGGCACTAACTCAGTCACTATCTGGGTCAGCCTCAATAAGTCATATGGGTCACAGTTTCTTTGAGTTCAAAATGAGAGTGTTTCACTAAATTATCCCCAAAGTCCCCTTAGGTTCTAAGTCAGTGATTCCCATAAAATGTATTTGAAAGCTTCTATGTTTTGTATACTGTTGGTATAGGAAGGAACAAAGTAAAAAGATCCTTCTGATAGGGTGTTCTACCCCCCTCCTCCAGCTCAACCACTTTCACTTCCTCTTTTTTGAGTATATTTTTACTCTCCAGATAAGTTCACTTAAAATATTGGACTGGAGTTTTCCTGAAGATATAGATCATGTCTTTGGTGGACACAGCATGGTTTTTTGGGAAAAGAGAATTTAAGATAAAGAACGGGAATTTAGAAACAAAATATACAGTGGACCTTTAAAAATTATAATTTTTTTTCAAGATGCAAACTATTTGATATAGTTACTAACTTTAGGAAAATATAGCAATTATTCTGAATGAAAATCATCTTGATTATTTTATTGATTGCTAAACAGAAGATATAAGAACAGGCAATACCAGTGAAAAAACATAGACTCTAGGACAAGTAGGGCATTTAGATAGCTCTTTTTTACTGTGAAAAAGACCTTATGGGCAGGCTGGGACATCATCTCAGATTTTTATTTTCAATTCCCAGCATGTTCTTTCACTAACCTTTTTCTTTTTAATTACATTCTCATTTTATCCAAGCCACCAGCTTCCGAATGACTGTGCTTTTCGTTTCATGCAGTCAGTTTGCAAATAGAGCATGTCTGGGTTCTCCTCTGTGGCAAAGAGAATTTTTAAAAAGTTAACTTTGATTCTGTGACAAAATGTCTGAAAACACAGCAAAACTTAGTCATGGTCCCACACAAAGTGGCATTATCAAGCTTTCTGATCATGACTGTCCAAAGTAAAGCTTTAAAGTGCCTTAAAATTATTTATTAGCCTGAAGCAATCAAGGGCAAAGGACCTTAATGTATGATTCTAGAGAAGAACTAGATACTTTGTGTACTTGAGGCTACAAAAGTATCTAAGGATTCAATGGTATTAAACAGAGCAACGAATATTTTATTTCTCACCTCAGGCCTGCAAAACTATTGCATAAAACAGTCATGAGCAGAGTCCACTTTTAATATGGTATTTGCAATTCAAATGCTTTTCTTCTTCAATTTTAGTCTGCAATTGCAAACACCATATTCCCCTCTTGCTTGTCATATCCTCAGGGCTTTGTTCTGCCAAATTGTTGGCTCACCACTTTCCATGGTAATTTATAGAACCTGGTTCACTTTGTGTCACCACAGGTTATAAATGAAAATGGAAACAATTTGTTGTTAAGAAATCTTTCTGAACAAAATGCAAATAACATATTGAAACAAACTAAGGCTCTTTTAAAAGAGCATTGCTATATAATTATTGGGGTTGTATTACAATAAACTTTTTCCTTAATAGTCTCCCTGTCAGAGGATATCCTTCTGTGTTTAAATTAAAATACACTCTCTTGGGAACTTTTTTATCTGTATCTGTTTTTTTTTCCTCATTTTTATTTGAAGTTTCTGAGTGGAGGTAGGTGAGTCTTGGAGTTATTCTCCAGGGTCTGCAAATCCATCTGTGCACCAAGCACTGTTGCTTGATGGAATAACCTGCTTTTCACATTCATGGGCCACTACTTTTAAATATAGCAGAAGTTGTGATTAAATTTATTTAAAATGGAAATGAATCATGACAATTTTTTGTAATTCATTTTCTTAACAGGTTCTCAATGTATCACCTGCATCAAATGAGCATTTTGCATATAAATATCTAAAGAAGAATTTCTCAAGTCCATAGTTGTGAACCACTTCTCTATTCAATATGCTCAATAATAGTTAGATTAAATTGATCATTAAAAAATCTCTCTTTTATTTCCATTAAAGAATCTCTTTAAGTTTCGAATATGATTCTTTTATAGCAGGGTTTCTTAACCATGAGTTCATGGACCTCTAGAAATTGCTTGCAAGATTTTATATGAATACACATACGTTCATTTTAACTGAAGAGCGAATCCAGAGCAGTGTGCGTCTAATTAACAAAAGTATGTGTGACCATATAAAACTGGGAACTACTCTTTGAGGGATAGAGATGAACCTTAAAAGAATGATGACTCTGAATTTCCTTGGAATGAACTATACTACAAAGAGATAAAAGAAAACTTCTAAGTCAGTAAGTAAGAAAAGTTTTTGTAGGAGCTGGCTTATCCCAACAATAAATTGAATATACCCTTGTAATTGCCTAGAGATAATAAAAATTCAGGTATCTTATTCACTTTTTTTGAAAGATGTTGCCAATACTAACCTGCATTTCTATAAGTAACTCACTTTTATTTTGCTCCCAGTGTTTGTAGGGTACAAAAAAACTTTGGACCAGAAGTTGGGTGTTTTATTTTCTTTTTTTGTCTCCCAATGCCTGATTATTTATTCTTAGGAAAGCAGATTGCAATGCTTATTTGTAAAATGGTCTACTAAGGACAAATTTTATTAGTTGTCTGATTTGAGTAATCAATATAATTAGGTGACAGACTACTAGAAATATTCCTGTTTTAACTATTACATTATAACAAATAGTTATGAATTTAATTTCCAGTTGCTTTGCTGTTTCATTATTGAAACATTCATTCATGATATTACCATTTCCATAATGGAAATACTAAAACTATGACTTTCTTTATTGGCACATAAAACTCAGAAAAACTGAACTATGCTTTGTCTTTCCTAGAAAATTTAGAGTTGATCATGAGAAAATTTAGTATGTGGGCCACATGTTTAATGATTTTTCATTTTCTCTTTCCCAGACTTTATGCTAATCAAACTACTCAGAATCCAGATCTAATCTCTAATCCCAAATAACCTAATAATGTAATTTGGACAAAGGTACATTGTGTTTTCATGGTGTTTTGTACTTGTGTTCATAATAAAATATGTAATGAAACACTTCACTTTCATATATTGGTCAAGATTTCACTACACCCAATCACTGAAATAAATGATCTAGGTTTTGTAAATCACAAATTTCCCACTTTATCTTCAAGAGCATATACTTCCCTAACTGGCCTGACATAATGACATTTCAGCAATGACTGTTGACTAATGAACTAGGATATTTTATATTTTAAAATACTTTAGTGAGATCAAATTTAGCTCTAGTGAAATGCATAGGTCTTAAGTGTATAATTTATTGAGTTTTGGCATATGTTTGCATCCAGATAAGTAGTATCTCAATGCAAATATTTCACACTTCACTCTGCAGAAAGTTTCCTATATACAGGTGACCACTGTTCTGATTTCTATTACTATAGACTAGTTTGGATTGCACAATAACTTGATATAGAAAATATTCTATGTATTTTGCTTTATATTAAGCTTCTTTCACATGCACTTTTTTGGGGGAAATTGTATTGCTTTTATCATTAGTTTGATTGTATTGCTTTTATCATTAGTTTGTCTCCTTTTGTTCCTAATTTTTAAACCAAAATATTTATTTAGCCTTTTGTTGATTTCTATTTGAGCTATTTTCAATTTTGGTTACTATGAATAAAACTAGTTTTGCACAAGTCTATATATATTAATTTTAGAAATCATCAAGCACTTTCCCAAAAGTAGCTGTACCATTTTACAATCCTATCAGCAATGTGGTGGAATTTCTTACTAACTTTTGAATTTGTCAGTCTGTTGAAATCTAACTCCTTTAGTGAATGAAATAATATTGTGACTTAAATTGCCATTTCCTGATGACTGGAGGTATCAAATTGTAAAAAATGTGCTTGCCTTTTCCTTTTGGGTATAATCTTTTCCCCATAAAAATAAGACTGTGTTTTTATTGCTACTTTGCAGCAGTTTTTACATATTTTGTAACTTTGGGTATGTGACTGCCCACATGTGTGTGTCTTGATTTTTATTTTCTTAGCTTATCTTAGGAGCACATTTTTAACTTCGATAAAATCCAATTTATCGTCTTATTTCCTTTATCAGAAGTCAAATGCTCTGCCCTGAGCTCTACCTTCTCTCCTTGTTTCCTTTAAAATTAGTGCCTTTTGTGTATTTCTCAGAATTTTGCCTCCCCCAATATTGTGAAAATATTCTCCTATTGATTCTTACAGATTTATAGCATTTTTTTAACTTTAGGTCTCTTTACTTGCATTTTTCTTAGACTTTGATAAAACGTGATAATTAGCTTATAAGGCAAGACCTTTGCTCTTGTGAAGGAAAAATAACATATGGTCTCTAGTACACTGTAGTTCAAGGGACATGGCTTGGAAATCAGAAGTTATTTTCCAGCTGTGCTACAAAGTCTCTCTTAGACTTTTCATTTTTAATGTACTTTTGTGGGGAGAGAGGAGAGTGGTATATGAACCAGAAAATCTTACTAATATATTGGTTAAAGTAATTTGACTAAACTTTTATTTTAGAGCAATAGCTATAGGTTTCAAAATTTTTTTTTTTGGTTTTCAACTATTGCAGACACTCTTCTGGGTATCTGAAAAGTCTGAAATTTCCCCATAAAAAATTGGATTGTGTTTTTTACTAATTTGCAGTACTTTTTATGTATTCTGAAACTTTGTGGGGCATATATGTGACTAAATGTCTAAAATCGTTTACTTTAGAACAATATTATTGCAGATACTCTTATGGGTATCTGAAATGTTCATGAAACAGAGCAAATTTGTTTTGATATTTGGAACTTTTTGAAGCTTTTCTTCTCATGGGTGGAAACTGTATGTAAGTGTTTGTGTGTGTGTGTATGTGCATGCACATGCACAGTAAACAAATTATGTAGTATTAGAAAATATTAAATGTTTTGGTAAATAGGGCAAAAAGTAGTAGAGATTGAGGGTGTGAGAGATACCGGTAACAAGTTGGCTATGGGTGCAGATTTCAACAGATTAGAACATTATTCGTCAACTGGCTATCTGGGAAAGAGTCTTTCTGGAAGAGAGGATAGTCACCACAATGATCCTAACGTAATAGTACACCTAATATATATGGAGAGCTGGAAGGAAGCCATGTTACTACATTAGGGTAAATAAGGAAAACCGTATTAAAAGATGAGCTATTAAGGTTTCAGGTCATAAACCCCTGTTTGAACTACTTTAAGTACTTAATGCTTTATTTTTCTTTCATGCAGAATAGTGTTGCAGTTTCACTTTAAAAGGATCACTGCAGGTGCTGTGTTGATAATAGAATATGGGAGGATAAGGGTCAAACAGAAAAATGTCTTGGAGGCTATTAGAGGAAAGCAGCTGAGACTTTAATTTGATTCAGACTGAGATGACTGAACTGAGGTGATGGGAAATGCTTGGATACTGAATGGACAACCTATTAAATTTGCTTATTGATTGTGCATGGATTATGAACAAATATGATTCAAGTCTTAGTAACAGAAAAGATGGAATTAGCATTCAGTGTTTTGGGGAAGGGTGTATTCTGGTGGATTGTGAAGAAAAACTGAGAGATCTGTATTTGGAAATGCTGACTTTGAAATAAGTTTAGATATCAAGTGGGTAAGTGAATATGGAAATCTGGAGATGGACTGGAGATTTAATCTTGGGTGTTATAGGCACATATACCATACTTATAGATAGGCAGAGAACCAAGGGTGAATTCTTGAAGCATTTCAAATTTAAGAGTTCTAGAAAAAGAGAGGGGAAACTGGCAGAGAACACTGAAAGAAAATGTCAGTAAAGGAGAAAGCAAATGGAAAGAACGAGATATCTTGGAAGCCAGATTAAGACAGGATTGAAAAATAAAATTAAAAAGGAAGTACTTAGCTTTGTCAATCGCTTCTAATGGACTGAATAAGATAAAGGTTGACCAGTGTCTTGAGCAACATGGAAGCCATGTGATTTTGGGGCAAAAGCAACTTTTGATGTAATGTGTGGTGGGGTGGGAGGGGTATCATGGGACATATGATGTGAAGAGTTTAGTTGCAAGGGAAATTTAAAAGTGAAGCAGCATCTGCTGGCAAATTGGTATTAGGATCTTTTTTTTTCCTTTTAAGGTGGGAGATATTGAGACAATCTTAAAGATTTGTTACTTTTATTTACATTTATTTTTTTGGTCATATATATTTCATTCCAAAACCTTAGAGGTGGATTACAAAAACTAAACAAACAACCCAGTAAAAATAAAATGTTCAGTAAATTTACCTTTTATAAAGCCATTAAATATATATCCACTGATTGGTTTAAGGTTATATATATTTCTTGTTTCAGTTAAAGTATTGTTGGTTATATATAGCTTTTTCATACATAAACTTTTTAAACAAAATCTTACTAGTATTTTTCTGCTCTTATATCATAATTTGTTCTTAAAATGATGCTTCATTAATGAGTTATTTTTATGAAAGTTACTTTTAAAATCCTATGATCTTGTAAACTACTTTAAAACTTAGTCTTTATTAGCCAAGAACAATAATTTTGTTTTTTATTTTTAAAATTAAAATTAGAAAGGTTTTACTTTGAGTAACTGAACTATTTTTGCTCATGAGCTGTTTTTAACATTGGATCTTTATATCTATATTTTAATTTTTCCAGTCATAAAGGATTTAATTAAAAATATTACTGTAAGGATCTGTTACATTTTCACAAAAGCAGGACTATTTTTATCTTCTATTTTACTGCACTTTTTTTATTTGTTGGAAAACCAAGATTACTTTAATTTCTTCACTACATACAGATCACATCACAAGTAAAAATAAATATTATTTGGCTTTCGCTTTTGATTAAAAACTTTTCCAAGGGAGACTCTTCATCCTCAGCATGTAGCATAATGTATGATATGTGGCAGGCACTCAATAAATAATCAAAGAATCAAACTATTCATCCTAAAGTTTCTAAATATTGTGTTCTTTTATTGTATAACCCATTCTCCAAGCTGCTTCTGTTTATAAATAAAGCCATATAAATTTTACTATAGATTATTTAGTGGACCTATTCTTGTAAGTCATAAAAGATAGATAGATCTTTGATGCTTCATTGTGTTTTATCTTCTTCAAATTACATTCAGAATTTTACAACGTATAATTTATTTGAAAGATTAAAAAATATTATAAAATGAGTTATCCCATAAGCTTTAATTTCTCTTAAAGTATTGCTTCTGCTTCTTTTTTCATATTTTGAGAGCTTCCTTTATAAATATACCCTTATTGTCTTAATCTTGATATTTGTCCCTTTTGTTCGTAGTTCTAATATTAGCATCCTTTTATGGAATTTTTAGTTGTGACTTCTCATACCATACCATTTGAAGTCTGAGGTACTCAGTTGAGATTAGAAACCAAAAAAGAGCACGAATCCACTTCATGTCCACACTCCCCTTTGCTCATATACGCAAGTTTCTTTCCATGTATTTAGAACATACTTTTGAATGTTTCTTTCCCCAAAGATTGATGAACACGCACATTTCAGCTAATTATATTCTGGAAATATATTTTAAAAATCTCCTTTTTAGCTGTATTTTCTAGTATTTACTTATTCACATCTTCTAAAAAAGACTACTGCATTAAAATTCTTGGTTCGATAAACATCATCAGAATTCTTCATAGAGAAAAAGTGTTTTTAAAATATACCAATAGAGGGGATTGTCTTGAATTGGAATTTTGCTACTTACATTGTCAAATCTTTCACGGAATCACTTATTTATATATCGGAAACAAACATTTATATATCGGAAGAAAGAATATTTTCTGTTAGGCCTGGAATTCATTGGTATATTACCCCTAGAGAACCCTACAAAAGAAACTCGTAGAACTGAAACATAAAGGCATATTCAGTGCAGAGAATGAAGGCAGGGAAGGAAAGATGTGGACCATGATTTACCCATCTTCACTTCTTGAGTTGTACCTTAAAAATGTCTCCTATGGTGGAGAGAATGGATGAGAGCAAATTAACTTCCGTTTTTCAGCATGGGGAGATGAAAGATGCTGAGGAGTGAATCAATCACTCCGCCTCTCGCTACACTGACAGCATTCATCCGCGTGAGCAAACTTCCGTGTGGGTAACGCCAGGGAAATTTATTTCTTGAGCGAGTTTACCGCTTACATTTAGGGCGTCTCATCTTTCTGGCAATCAGGATAAATTGTGTCTCAGTAATAACATTGTAGCAAGCTATTCTTTACTGTGAGGAGCTGGTAATGACTATGTCTTACATTTGCATTAATTCTGACAAGATTTACTGGTGCTTGCTGATCTGTAAATTTCAAAATGGCAAACGGCAGCAAAGGTCAACACAGCTATAATATTAATAGCTTTAGAAAAAGGTTGAGAGACTTGGAGATTTCAGATGATAGTCTGAGTGAGAGGGAATTCAGTTTATGTCATCTCTTACTTTATTCTTCCTTTTATGAGGTAATTATAGTACCCTAGCAAAGGAAACACGAGGTCATAAAGATCAATTATATGGACTGTGATTTAATCAAAGGTAACATTTTCTCTAGAATTCATATCATATAAAAATTATTTGGAAAATATGGTAAGAAGATGAAGATCCTTGGATATTATCATTTTTAGCTGTAGTACATTGATTTTTTTTTGAAGAGTAAGAACAACTCAGTAACACATAAGCACTCTCCTTTATACTATATTCCTCACAAAATGGAAAACTAAAAGCTGTAAAAACATGTTTAGTATAAAGAGAACAAAGGGTACTTTGGTAGTGGCTCTGATGGTGTTACATACTTCTGAGGAGGCATGAACTTACTTCTTTAAATCATATATAGTGCTAGCATATGTGATCTCAATTTACAAAATAAATTTAAAAAGATAAAGAAATACTTTGACATTAAAAGTTAAACATAATTTTTCTATGCACTGGGAAACCTAAGTTTAAAAAAAATTGATTATTTCTTACATCGTTGTATACCCAGAGTTCTCCAAACCACGTTGCCCAAGAGTCATCATCTTGATCTCCTGTGCTCATTCCTCCCCTGATTTTGCCCTACAGTCCTCCCCTTCCCCTGCTGAAAGCTTTAGTTCTGTTAGCAGTTTGTTAGTTTTAACTTTTTCTCCTTCTTTTGTTTGTTTTCCCTGTATCCCACATATAGGTGAGACCATCTGGTATTTCTCTTTTTCTTTCTGGCTTATTTCCCCTCCCATGATTCCATCCATGTTGTCGCAAATGACATGAGTTTGTCTTCTGGTTGCTAAATAATATTCCATTGTGTAAATATACAACATCTTTTTAATCCATTTCTATGTTTGGGGTGCATTTGGGTTGTTTCCATATCCTGGTTTTTGTAAACAGTTCTGCAATAAACATAGGGATGCAGGGAAACTATATGTTTTGTGTGACTCACTTTATCGTGCTAATCACTTTATTATGGTAGTTTAGATTGCACCTGAAATACATAGATATAAATGATGACTATTTTATGATAATATTTCTGATCTGGTGCAGTTTTACCCCCACCTGCAAGTGATGTTTTGTGTTGCTAGAAACATTTTTGGTTGTTGCAACTCTGGGGATGATACTGGCTTCCAGTGGATAGAAGCTATATATATATATGATACTGGCTTCCAGTGGATAGAAGCTATATATATATATATATATATATATATATATATATATATATATATATATATATATATATATATATATATATATATACTGCCTTGTACAGTGTTATTCCCTACTACATCATGTCACTGGTGCTTATGTAAAATATTGTTTTAAGGTAATAGCTTATTGATATTCTCACTATCTGCCTTTTCTTGCTAGGTACTCCTTGGATTTCACAAAAGGGGAGTCAAATTTGGTTAGAGTCCAGAATCATCAGTGGATGAGGTTAACTAGTGAGCAGAATTTTATGTCTGTATTCTGCTGTATTTTATGCTTACATTATGATTATATTCTATGTACTGTCTTCTATTTTTTGGTCATAGTACTAAATAGATCTAGGCAGGCCCCGGGGGTAACTCTTTCAAAATCTCTCTTTTTCTTTCCTTCTTTCTCTAGGATCTCTTCTGAATTTCTGGCTCATTCAAGTCTTCTCTTTTTGGATCATTCTTGTTCTGCTTCCAGGCTCTATAAGTTACGGTTTGATTAAGCATGTGGGCTTTCTGCTACATCCTCAGTTGTAAATATAATTTGATTTCCTTCTTCTGTTTTCCTTAGTGCATAGGGTTCCCAGGAGCCACATGGAAAAATAAGGTGTTTGACATGACAAGATTCAGGTGATTCTTGTTCCCCAGTGGTAATATAATCAAATAACACTGAAACTTGTCCCTGAGATCCTCACAGGTTCAGAGTTGTTAAGTTGTTTGGTAAAAATGTTAAATTTTATAGAAGTTCAAAGAAGGAAGTGTGAAAATTACTGGGAAAGACTTCAACAACTGTTTGTTGAACCATTTTCAAACAGGTACACTTAACTGTCAAGCATTCAACACTGTTCAGAATATAGCCTCAAGCTGGGCATGGTGGCTTTTGCCTGTAAGCTTCAGCCTATGAAGCAGCTGGGGCTAGGGAACGTGGTTCAAGTCCCGCTAGGGGTAACACTATGAGACCTAGTACCAAAAAATAGCTGGTTGTGGTGGTGCACGCCTGTGATCCCAGCTACCTGGGAAGCTGAGTCTGGGGATCACTTGCATCTGTGGTACCCTGGGCAACATGAGCCTGTGGTTCCACAGGCAAAAATAGTGAGACCTAGTCTCAAAAAAAAAAAAAAAAAGATTCTCCTACCCTAGTCTTATCTGTCCTATTCTCTTTTTGTCTCTTTTTGTAACTCCATACATCTAACCAAATTAGATGACTCCCTGCTCTCCAAGTAGGTTTGTGGCTTTATCCTGTCATGACGTTCTGTATGCTGTTTTTCCTCTTAACTAGTTCTCTCTCATTTATAGAACACTCTTAGGCTTTATGTTTATAAACAGGCTCTTATGCCACTTTGTTTACTTTTTCTTGCTGTTTTGTTTTTATTTCCTTTGAATTTATAAGCTTATATTCATGTGTCTCTTACTGTTTTCAAACTTTCTGACAGCTATTAATCTTTAGAATCCAGGAATAAGAAATTGGAATTTCCAAGAATATTTGGTAATTTCTGAAGTTCTAAAGTGCTCTTAAAATCTTTAAAGTTGTGCAGTGAATAGGAAATATTAATTTGGAAATATTTATAGAATAGCCTAAAACTGGGAAATGCTTACCAGTATTTTTGCATGATGTTCAAATAGTGTAATAGTTGAATCTCTAGTAATATTCACAGCTTTTCAGGCCTGTCACAAGCTTCAGTTTTACCTCCATTAACAGTATTTCTTGGTGCTTCATAATAAAATTTGTTTACAGTAGATTCATATAAACATGTTAATATTATGCTGCTTGAGAGAATCATTGACCACTAATATTAGAGAGGGCCACAAATACACGCATATAATAAAGCAAGAGCAACAAACAAGACTACTGAACAGATCATGCCATCTTTTATCCTATTTGCCCCTGTCCTATTTCCTAGAAGTATAGACTTTCCTTCCAACCCACATGTCAGTATTTTCTGTCTTGCTTTTAATTTGCCACTAGTGATTCTTTCACACTAGTAATGCTGTTGTTTTTAAATTTTAATTTTTGTAGGGAAGTTAGAATACTTTTTCCATCTTTTTCCTTTATCATCTGATTTTTATTGGGGTTTGTAATAATATATTTCCCAAGAAGTATCAAGAAGCAATTCTAGCATGGAAACAATAGTACCTCTCAACCTATACCTCTTATCTTCTATATGTGCATTAAAACTTAATTTTCCCCACTGTGTGTGTGTTTTTACTGTGGTAATGTGGTTTACAACACTGTATATGATTTAGAGGCACAGATTCACACCTCTTGAGATGTATGTTACCATGTCACACTCACCACCAAAACATCCATTACAAGTCTACTCTAAGTTCTATGAAGAGGAACAATTTTTAAGTGTAGATTAAGATTAATTTGAAGGTTGTAGGGAACAGAATGAGAATAAGTAAATTAAGATAGAGGTAAATTATAGTACTAATGCAATGATGCAGGTTTAAAGAAATCATAATTGCTTTGTACTGACTTTCATAATATTTTAAAGGTGAGAAGTAATGTTTGGAAATACAGTCGAGTGTTGGAGGGCATGGAATAATCAGTGGTGATAGTTGGCAAATGGAAATATAGGACTTGATATACATGAAAGGTCAGGTTGGTTGCACAGATGTATTTTTGAGGAATAAGAATGGGGACAGTATTTTTTAGCTATGAGAAATGTGGCCCTCTTTCAGCCCCTGAGTCTTATCATCATTTAGAATATTTAGGCATCCTAGGTTGAAAAGAAGTGGAGAAAATATGCTTTTGCATCAGTTTGACTGGCACATGCTAGAAAAATCAAAGGAAATATTAACAATTTCCATCCATTTTTGGATATGTAATGGAACTTAGTAATTATAGAAGAAACTTTTGAGATATAAACTGTAATGATGTTGTTAGGATCTGTTAGGTTTGTGACCTGCAGTGCTAACAAAATGACACCTAGCCTTAGGTTTGAGAGCAGGTGACTGGAAACCTTTGGGATCTATTCACATTTCTCTTATAAAAATCAATACCAGAGATGATTTGTTATTGGAATCAAGAAATGTACCCAGATGGTATTGGGCTTAGATATCAAGTTCAGGTGTTATTCTCTAGTCATTTGTTGGTTTTATAAGCGATAAGGTAGTTTAGTACAGCCCTTAAAAGAAGGCAGAGAAGGAATAATGATCTGAACTCTCTCATCCCAGGAGTTTTCTCCAGATATTTTCTTTAGTTCCTGAAATGTAGCATGGTTAGGAGAAAACCCTGTGGGAAAGGAGGAGTGACCTGCTAATACAACCAGTAAGCATGAGAAAAGGAGACTCTTGGTCAGAGATAGTGTTAGTACATTTATTATCAAAATCTTTCTAAGAAGAAATATTGAAGAGGGAAAAGAGATTGGAAAAAATAGTAAGAAATGGTTAAAAGTGAAATCATGAGTACTTCACCCCTATCCTTTTGCTCTCTGACTTTTTGATCACATTTAGTTTTCAGTTGTGTGCTTGTCCTTGCTCCTTATATTCCTTTTGTTCTTACTATCTATATTTATAGCTGCTCTTTTGCATAGTAGAGTATTCCGCTTGTGTGAGCTTGATGTGTCTCCTTTAAATATATGATGAAAGTAGCTTTTCTCTCTGCTGCATCAAGTGTATTTCTCTCACAAACACAAGAATAATATAAGTAAGATGCATTAATGGAACTAGGTTTAAGTGAAAGCCATTCTTCATTTCATCCATCTAGCACTCTTCTAAAGGACAGTGAGTTTATTATTCAAAGCTGCATTTAGCCAGAGAAATTTTCACCAGAGTTAGCCACTCAATCACAGAGCAGAAATGAAAATTTTATACTGCTTAGAACCCAAGTGCAACTGCCTTATTGAACATTTTAGCAGATTGTACCAATGCTATGATTATAGGGAATCTATTATGAGACATTTTCCAAGTTATAGGCCAAGAAATGCATCGAATTTCAGGCAGATATGGTACATGCTGAACTGAAATCATTAATGGACGTTCTCTATCCTTCCTTAAAGGGGAACACAACAACTCAACGGTCCTCTGTTTTTCTATTCCTTCAGACAGTTTGCGTGACCACGATGGAAACTCCTGTTAATTTTTGTCCAAACTTATTTTGCTATCAAATAAATGATGCCATTTTGAAATAATTTGTTCAGCTACTGTGATTTTAAGGTTTCCATTTTTGTTCACTGAACAAATTTTTAATTATCTCAGGGCAATTGAAATGCTCCACAAATCTTTGTGCAGTCAAAGTTATTCTGTGAATAATGTACAAACTAACCTCTTGGGAGCCCATCTATATCTGAAAGGTTTACTAATGGGCTGCTTCTTCCCCTTGCACATATGCTGGTTTATAATTTACAGCAGCCCTCCAGGAGCTGTGTCTAATCCCATGGCCCTGCCACACATCACAGCACACAGCTCTCAGCTGCCACAAATCCCTAGCTGGGAACTTTCTCTTCTCTTCTTTCCCTACAGTTTATGGTATTTTGTTTCTATGGCTTTTAGTATTGCCAGTCATTTAATTGAGCCCCAAACATATGAAGCTGTATGTCATTCAGATCCTTCAGTAATTTCCTTCTTTAAAGATGAAGATCTATATATTCTGTTTCTACTGTTCAGACAAAGACATGTGAATTATTATCTCTTTTTATAAACAAGTGTTTGGCTCAGGAGTCAAAACACATGAAATTTCTGAGAGTATTTTTATGGCTATTTCTCCCAGTGCTGTTCATTACCACCCACCTATGTGCCAAATCTGCTGCTTTCTCTGTCTTTGCAGACATTCCTTTGAATCAAAGATGAATCTCTTTGGGAATAGCAGTTGTCTTTTGTCTTTGTGTTTCTTAAGCATATGTTCACACTTGGATTTGTGGAATGGAAGAAAGCCAAATTAATTACACTTTTCTCTTCAATTCTTGACTGCATTTTTGAACAGGATGCCATCCTGTTAGTTCAATGCCTCTTAAATTAGGGGCCTTTATTAAAGGACCTGAATCATACTGTTATTTTTAATTTTGAAATCCCCAACTAATTTATAAGACTAAATTTAGGAATATATTTTTAGCATTTCATTTCATTTCTAGTTAATTTTGTTTCCATCATAGTATCCAATACCTTTTTTAAAAAAAAATTTGAGCTTCTATTTTATTGAGTTTTGTATTTGCTCACTATTTTTCATCATTCTGTTACTAGTTAAATGCAATCTATATATATGTGTATGTATGTGTGTATACAGACACATACATACACACATACACATACATATATAAATGAACTTGTAAGACTAAAATTGGAAAAGCTTTTTGATCTCATTTTTAAAGAAGAAATTTCTGTTTTTCTATAGTCAAGATTACTTTTTCCTGTTGAACTTAGACTATATCCTATAGCCAAGGCATTTCATTTAATAATGAACCATTTTTCCCTTCATGTTGCCGCTAATTTTATTATTTTTCTTTATATAATCCTAAGAATTGTATATTTTAATGGAAAAGTACTGTGCTGTCCGTCCTTGGTATTTGGGAAGTAAGATGTTGCATAAATGGTTCTATTTATTAAAAGCAAATTTTAGTGAACATATAAATATATATATATATACATATATATTGCTATTTCTTGAATTTGTCACATTTTGGGGACTATCTCAAACCAGTCAGGTACCTATGGAGAAGTGAGATTCAGGCTATCTTGGACACAGTGGTATGGGATTGCCATGGAAATATAAAGGCCATAATAACCGATTTACATTGGTAACACAGCCTTCTCTGTTTTCCTATTGAGTTTTTGTCAGTAGTAATGATTAATCTTGTGATATTTTCTTTTTCATTACATTCTCTGTGATGAGAATATAAGATTGTGAAAAGTTTATTACAATTTATTAATGATAACCAGATGCAGTAGTATTTTAATGAATTCATTTTTGTCTACACTATATTGTTGGGCAGTTGTCTCATTCAGTATGACTATGCAGAATTTTGACTTATGGTTCAAAGAGTTAGATAACTGAAGTGCAGAGTGCTAAGAACTTGTAATTCAAAGGCAACATCAATCTCAGAATACAATTTTCCCATTAAACAAGATTGTAGTGAGGTATGCTATATCATAATATGAACTATTCTACTTAAATGATTGGTATTCAAGTTAGACAAGCTGCAATTTGAAACCACTGCAAAATAATTTATTGCGTTTTTCCACGAAAGCATGAGGTAGTATTGTCAGGCTATTGGACAGTTATAATATTTCTTAATATAGATATAAAAAGCTTAAGTTTTATAAACTTCACACTTTTGAGGTTTAGAAGATGAAGCAGAAATTACTTAATAGAAATTACTTGTAAATCCTACTAAGGTGGCTGTAGCCTGGGAAACAGAAAGGGATCAGGGCGAGGGAGCATATAATACACTTTTAGTTCTACTGGGAAATAGCCTCGTGTCCCTACTTTTTCTTTTTTTCCAACTTCTTCTGCAAGATCTTCCATTCCTATCAATCCTGACACTGTTTTCTTGGGCACTATGACATTTATCCCTTTTCTAGGAAAATGGGTCAATGTTGGGATCTAGTGAAATCTGGAGTTAAAATGTTCAGCAAAATCCCCTTGCTAATGTCAAAGCTCTTGCCATTCAGTTTGTGTCAGTGCTGTGGCAAGTCAGCTAAAATTCTCCAGCTGTTTCTGAAATGAATTCTGCTGCCTGTAGGTTTCTTTTTCACTAATTATTAGTAAAAAAAAATGACAACTTGCTGTTTGATGCACTGTCTTGCACCTTTAATTACCTTAAAGGGGACAACTCTGTATGAATGTATCATTTATTGTATTCTTCACAGTTTTAGATGTGTGGTGCCTTACATTTAATAGGTATTTAATAAATATTTATATAATTGAATTGAAAGCTTAATAAGAGGTAATGAGCATACATTCCACAGTTGATAGGATTTTAATTACTTTCACTGTTGAGCTTACTACATGGATATTAAGGACCTTTTAATGGCTATTTCTAAAAGTCTTCTATTTGTCCAGGTAACATTTATTGAATCTACTTGGCCAGCATTTTGCAGGGAACTGGGGATAGAGAGGTGTCATTAAGAGCCAAGACCCTCAAGGGCCTCCCAGCAACAGGATATCTTTGGGGATATTTATCTAGAGTAGGTGTGCTACATTGGTTCAAGGTTTAGATCACGGGTTGCTGAGGTCAAGGTAACTAGTTTGATTCTTCTCAGTGTGTTTAGTCAGACTGTATTCTCTAATGGTTTCTCTCAGGCCTGTTGGTAGTCACACATGGGACTTGGTGATAGACTATGTGTAAATCTGTGTTCGTCATTACTGTGGGGCAAACATCTCTAAATTACATGACTAAAGTGGTCATAGTATCTCCTCTAAAAGCATTTTCATCTCTGAGATTTTATTTTTATCATATAAGGCTTAGAGTTATAGGAAATGATTCTATGCATTTCAACCCTTATTTTAAAAGTGAACTCTAAATGCTAGCTTGACAGGAAACAGAATTAGCCTGTGTTGTGGGACTTTCTTTGTTTAGTTAGTTGTTTGTTGCTGACGTAAGTGTATGATGGTCTGTAGCACTAGTAGCATTTGTCCAAAGATCTGTTAACCTCCACAGTCTTTGGGAGAATTGTAAAAAGGAAGCTTTTGTAGGAAGTGAGTTTAGACAGAAGCAGCCCTTTCCTGCAGACTGGTGTTGCCCTGAACTGGGACATTGTGAGCAGAGCTCAGGTTGACTGTATCCCCATTCACATCCTCTTACAGGTCCCTTTATGAAGGATAAAACACACAACTGTAACCTGTAGCCCTTATACTTGAAGATGAAATGCAACTTGATCTGTGACTGTATAATCATATCTGCATAGTTTTTAATTTTAAAGGCTGCTGGCTCCATTTCCAGAAAGATCCTCCATCTAAAAACCTATTCTGCAGATAACAAATCCATTTCACTATAAAAATTATTTCAGATAGTGCTTAAGACAACTTGATGTCTTCAGAAAGCAGCATGAGTTCTCTGGCATAGGTATGAATAAAAATTGTGGAAACATGAAAAGCAATATGCAAGCTGAGTGATTCTTATTGAGCGACAAGTATGCATGTCTTGTTAACCCTCTATATTATTTGATGACTAATACTTACACTCTTTAGTTTATATTCTTTATTTGTGAAGAGCATAGGAGAATTTTGTTTTAAGTACATCATGAAATATCTTTGTAGAGTGCAGGGTTTCCCATTTAAACTTTACCAGTCAAAGAGAAATGCTCTTTGTCTGATCCATACCAGAACATATTACATACAAGTCAGTTTATATAATTTTGTGTAAATAGATTGGAATTGCTTAAGTTCTCCTCTATTTTGCACACCAGGGAGATATGATATTTTTTTACTTTTCCCAGTTGAAATGTAAATTCCATTGGAACAAGGATCTTGTGTGGTTCATTCTAGTATGCCTAGGTCTTATAACATTGTCACAACTGTAACATGTAAATAACCCATATTTTTAATAAATAACAGATTAATGTTTTGTAGTTGTATTAACTTTAATTTTTTAATTAAATGTACAATATATTGGTTTTTTCACACCTACACTGGAAATAGTTGAGACATCCATAGAACAACCTTCAAGTATACTTAGAATATCTTCTAGTGAATTTTGAATTTATTGCCTGCATACATGTCGCTTATAGAATGTAGGAAGACTACATAAATATATCATCTGAATCATTGATTAAGAAAATACCAGGTGTGAACAACTAGAAGTGTCTATTCTCTATCCCTCATTATCCTAGCCCCCACCTTTTCTTTGTAGGTAGTTCTACTCAGAAAGAAACAAAAGAAATGTTGGTGGGATAATTTTAGAAAAAGTTATACCCTGTGGATATACATTTTATAAAGCTTATATCTAAAGTGAAATTGCATTATTAATTCTAATATACATATTGATTCTAATAAATATAGCTCTCAATTTTTAGTATCAACAGACTGAATTTTCTGGCAAGCTGATTATGGTGGTTCATTTGTGAAACTAACCTTCAGAAATATAGTGAATTATAGATATATTACTTATACATATATATTATTGTGCAATATGTGTCTAATTTCACAAATACCTTTGGTTTGCTTTATGTATACATGTTTTGAGTTCTAATGTGAATTTTCTATAGTAGGGAATTTAGGGGAGCTCTTGTCCTGTATTACCTAAAATCACATCTCAGTACAAATCAGGCAATTGTTATCATTTCTATTTGCACTGCTAATTAATTGGCAGGTATTTGTAACTTTATAAGCCAAAACTTTTAAATTATTGCATTAGGTATTCAGGAAGGCAGGACAAACTAGAATGACTGTGACAGGATCTTATGTGTTGTTGTTCCAAAACACCCAGAAAATAAACAAAATACTTGAGGGTAGTAATTTGATCCATGAGACTCCAGTGTAGAGATGATTTTACTAGGAGGTAAAGAAGTAGTCAGGACTCTTCCCCAAATGTCTCTCACTTAGGGATGAACATACATCCCTTTTCCTCTACACCAGTCTTGCTTTACATCTGCTTTCCTGACTTAATTATTAATTATGCCTCTTTTCACTCTCAAAATGTTCCTATTGTGACAAGAAATTGGACACATTACAATTAACCATTTTCTGTGAACACTAGGTCTTTTAGATTGTAGTGTGAATGCAAATTAGAACCTTTGCTAAAGATAAACTTAAAAAAACTGATTAGGTTTATTGAACTTATTAATCTAGTTCCAAAGTGTGACAGGTGCTTTATAAGAATTATGAGAATGCAAGGTAAAGAATTTTTTTTTACTGATTTGTAGCTACCTACTGTGCCTGAGTTGGTGCCTGTGTGAGGATTAACTTCAGTTCACCCTTGCAATTATTCAGATGCCTGGAGTTAAAAATTTGACTTTGTAGTAAATATAAAAATTTTCATCTTCCATTTTACAAAAATATCTTATCAGGAGGAGACAAAGACTCTAAAAAGGTAAAAGGAATACTTATAACATTCGGGAAATAATTACAACTGTTTCTGTTCTCCCAAAGAACTACCTTCCAGGAATCTATACTTTAAGTAGATTTAATCAGTTTTATGTTTCCTATTCCTTTTTCCTTTTTGATGTGGAAACTAAGAATAGCTAGAAATAGAAAATCTAGAAAAATTGTTTCCTATAGGTAATAATAGGTACTTGCTTTTGGGTAATTTTTGCTTATAGCATTTCAGTTCTATTTTAATGTCAGTTTTCCTTTGCTTTTATTTTGGTCCCTGGATCACCTATTACATTTCCCTCTTCTTGTTCATATTCTCTTTCCATTATATTATCCTCTACTTCCTTTTCTCTGTCTTCCTCTGTCTTTCTGTAGCTTAGATCCTTTACCTCTTCGTATGTTCAATGCCATTTTGCCTTTCTGCTTATTCTTCTAAAACAAACCCAGGGCCTCAACATATAACTTTTACTTTTACACAACATATAGCCTCAACATATAACTTTTACGTTTACAACCTAAAACTTTTACACAGCTTGAATTTCAGCATGTTGGTACACTTGTTGGTTTTGAATAGGTGAAATTTGTAGGTTTTTTGACTTTATATTTGTATAAAAACTTTTCCTGATCAATCAATAACTTTTTTTTTTTTTTTTAGGAACATGTGCTATGGACTATGGATGTTGATAAACAATGTGGAAGGTTTAACAAAATAGTGCAATAACATATCCAAATGGATTATTATAGTGTAGTTAGGGAAGACATAATTTTAGTGAACAGTATAAGGTGAAATATGGACTGTTCACAACTTAGAAGTAAGTATATTTTAAGAAAATGTGTAGAACAGTTTCTTAAAAATAATAATGCATCTTCCTCACAGAAAAAATATTGTGTGGCCATAATAATCCAGTCTGGTAAAACTTGTTATCTTTATATCTGATTGCATAATATAGGCTATAGGACTTAAATATTACTAAGAGAAAATAATTTTAAATTTAACTGGGATATTAGAAATACATCCTTTGCTTCTACCACAGAGACTTGTCCCTGAAAGCCTGGGGGTAAATGAGAAACATGAAAATAGGGGTAATGACCATCTGGATGTGGAGGTGATTTCTAAAATCAAGTGTTCACATTTGTGGTAATTCAAGGGTAATAAAGTTACAATGTAAGTGGAAGAGATAGTATGTACAATAAACGTTCAAGTAGATTAATGTAAAATTAAGTAGCTATGGGAAAATATAAAGGAGGACCTAAATGTTGAATCAGGAATTAAAAAAATGATGACTTCTTATCTAGATTTTATAAAATTTTCTCTATATTACTAAGTTGGTGCCTCCATTAATCACTATATGTCTTAGTTGGTTTAAGTCTGCTGGTTGACTATTCTATTGCTATGTCTGTGAAGCATCTCTCCAGATGATAGCAGACTGAAATTGCAGGAGAATCTTTAAGCAGTGACTTCATATTTCATCTACATGAAAATGGCTTCCAACTATCTTCTTGAAAACTGTTTATATTTATGAATTATCTTTAGAGATCTATGAAGACTGGAATTTTTTCTTTGCTATCTCTAATATACCTCAAGACATATTCTTGCACCATTCAGTTCTGTTTTAAAATTTATAAATTCAACTTTGCCAAGTAAAATTGGAAAGGTGTGCTTCCCTCAAAAGCTAATAGGATGCTTTTAAGAATACAATTTCAAATATATGTGAAAAAAATATGGTACCATAGAAAGAAAATTAGACTTGGAGTTAGAAGATCAAAAGTTGATCATGTTGGATCAGTTTATTAAGCCTGTGATCTTTGTAAGGGTGTTAATTTCTTCGAGGCTCAGTTACTTTATCTGGCAGTAGTAGCTAATAATACAAGCCCATTTATCATATAAATGTTTGTGAAGCTCAAATGAGATAAAGAGAAAAATGATGCTGCTGTGGAAATGACTACAAATCCACAGCTTCCTTTATTATACTCTTGCCTCTCAACTACAATCTCACAGCTTGTATGCCAGGATTTCTAGAGTTGCATAACACTTATGTGGTCTGTTCTGTTGTGCCTTTAAGTAGATAATTAAATGCAAAGATTGAGACCCAGAGAGTTGTGACTTGTCCATTGTCATGCAAAGTATAGTTAGTTGAAACCTAACTACTAACTAGGAAAGATAGTTTTCCCTACCATGTAAGATTAATTTTTTACAAAGAATAATAGATATCATTGGAGCAGAATATTTTAAAAAATATTACATTGTATTTTGCTTGAGAAGAAAATAATTTCTTAAATGAAGAGATATAAGGGATGTCTTTAATAGCATTTTAAGAATGTGATTTTGGGACTTAGCATGCAAGCTTTTATAACTGAGTTTCTTAAAACAATATTACAGTTTAGTTTAAAATACTGTTAAGATACAAAAGTTTGTATTTGATCCCTTTTTACTTAAGTGACTGTAATCATTAAACATTGCACAAGTTACTCCTTGATACTAAATTTGGGAATCAGAGAGAGTATGAGTATCTGGTAAGTAACTGGAAGAGTATTTACAATGTTTGCTAATTAAGGCAATTGCTGTTATTTAAGTAAAGAGGAGGGTAAGCCTTTATTGAGCATTGTTCCCAAGCGATTAAGGAAGATCGATGGAACTGAGCCTCAGCTAGCTGAGGGCTGTAAATTAGGGAAAAAATTGCTTTTAATCTACATTTACCTCACTTTATCCCTGTGGATTTAGGAAGCTATTAATGAGGTGTATGTGCAGAGAAGTAACAAACTACAATATAATTCTCCTGATGGGTTGCTATGCTAGCAGTTATCAAAGCAACCTAAAAAATAATGAGCAAAATAGAAATATGATCTACAAACAGCTAGTAGAAACAGTCTTAGTCCAAGTTCTGAGAATATCTTACATATAGCTTGTTGCCTGATGACAAACTGCAAAATTTTCACCCTTGCCTGACTGTTTTCTTTTAACTTGAAGTATTCACTTGATAAGCTCTTTCACGATGGAGTATGAATCTTGACTTATGGCTATTTGAGTAGGGCAGAAATCTGAGAAAATTGACTGCAGTGATATCATTTAAATGACTAATTCATATGCTTGATTGGAGAGTACAATTCTACATTGAAAAGCTTTAAGCAAAACATCTAGGTTTGGCAATTTTCTCAAACATTCCCTGTTAGAGGAATTGGGTTATAAATCTTGAATGCTTGAATTTTATCAGTAGTCTTCTAGTGCTTCTACTCAATCAGAAAATGCATGAGAAGAGCTCTGTATGGGTGATCACACATCATTTGAGAAGGGGGGTGGTGACAGAATAATAACATAATAATTATACTGCACCACTGTGAGACTTGTCTCTACCAACCTTGTCATACTAACTGTTCCAAAACTTATCAGGACTCAACATTTTCTAGTCAAATTTATTACTTATTTTATTGAATCTAAGGACCTTGTCTTTATGTATAATGATTTATTTTATAATTACTACCATTTTTTAATGTCTTTGTGTATACTTGGTGAATACATAAATTGGATAAAGAACATTGTTGATATGATCACACAACTTTATTATAGATCTCTGAACTAAGACATTAAGTAAAAAAATTCTGGTCAACTCCTCCATGCATTTAGAAAATAAGGTCTTGTATTCACAGCACTTTTTTTTAAATTTTTATTTCTAGTTGCAGTAATACTGGTTTTCAACACTGTATATGATATAGGGTTGTATGTCTGCAAATGTATATCCCAATCACCACCAAAGCACTGTTATCCTCAACCAGAAACAGTTGAGTCCCCTCCCCCTTTGTTCATTACCCCTTCTAGAATTGCTAGCCTCAACTCTGTAATTAGATTGCTAGGTTTTATTTTGATTTAGTTTTGTCTTTTCCTTCAGTTTGTTTCCTCATATTTCACATATGAATACAATCTATGGATGTTTGTCTTTCTTCTGATTGATTTTGCTTAGCATAACCCCCTTCAGCATTTTAATTTTAGTTCTCATGCCTGTTGTCTGCCAAACATCTGCATCATTGAGTTCAGATATTTTGTATGTGATAAAATTTTTCAAAGTATTCCCTTAAAAAGTGAAGATAGTCAGCCTATGTGAGAATGTGTTAGGTAGAGGAGAAGTGTGGGACTTGAAGTGCTAGGGTAAGTGTGGGAGTGTTAATGGCCCTTGATGGAGTCTGTGCCTCTCAGAACACTTAACCTTTCACCAGTCAATACAAGGATCTCATGATCTATTTAGACTAGGGATCCTTCTTCATTTGCTACAGACTTAAAATATTATACTTGTCTTAAAATTCATCAGAACCAAATTGTAAGACATAGGATGACTAAATATAAGAACATAAAGGCAACAGAATTCCATGGGAAATATACCAAGCAATTTCATGACATTAAAGAAAAAAAATAAGGCAATTTTGAAAACAAAGTGCTATAGTAATGCCTAAAGAAACCTGGAAACCTCGGTGGCATACAATAAGCTTTTAAGGTTTTCATTGATGTGTTGGTGGTTGGGAAAGTAGCTTTCTTTTTGGTACTGTTTGGGTTTATACAAGGAGGTGGTAGTTTCCTTTTACTGATCTAGACTGACCTGGCCTGAAAACATGTAAGAGGAATCACCTCTTTTCAAGTACTGCCCATCCATTTGTAGGCTAACTAAGGCATATTTTTATGACAATGACAGAGCTTTCACAATGATGTAAGCTGTGTATCTGGGTTATAGATAAAGTGTGTTCTCTCAAAATTCATATGTAGATGTCCTAAGTCCCAAGATAGGAGATTATTTTGGAATAAAGGTTGCTGCAGAAGTAATTAAGATGGAGTCATTGGGGTGGACTCTATTCTAATATGATTGTCCTTATCAAAAAGGGAAATTTGGACATGGAGATTTACACGGGGTGCAGATAAAGGCAACAATTGAGGTGATGCTTCTACATGCCAAAGGATGTCAAAGATTGCTGGCACATCAACAACCAAAAGATAGGGGAGAAACATTGGTCAAAATTTTCACACAGCCCTCAGAAGCAACCATACCCATTCACATGTTGACCTCAGACATCTAGTCTCCTGACACGTGAAACAATATATTTCTGTTATCTGAGCCATCTAGTTTGAGATATTCTGGTTATGGCAGCCATAGTGAATTTACAATACTTCACATTGTCATCAAGTCATGGTGTGATTAGTTTTTAAGTTTTACTGCATGTGTAGCTGTAGTTTCATTTTGTATTTCTCCAAGGTCAGTGATGTTGAATGTTTTATGTTTGTGGACTTATTTATGTATCTCTTTTAAAGCCCAATTTTAGTTAAATTGTCTTATTTTTAAACTTAAGAGTTTTTTTTTTCTGGATGCAAATCCTTTCCTGATAGATATTTTCTCTCAATTTATGGCTTACTTTTAGATTTTCCAAAAAATAAAAGGTTTTAATTTTGAGGAAGTCAAATATATCATACTTTCTTTTGTGTTTTATGCATACCTTATCTAGAAGTTTTTGCCTAGTGAGACATCTTCCATTTTCTTCTAAAAGCTTTATAGTTTGCTCTTACATTTTGTACCCCCCAATACAATTTGAATCACTTTTGTGAATGATGTAAGATAAAGGTCAAGGTTATTTTTTTCCATGCAGGTGTTCAGTTATTCGGACACTGTTTATTGAAAGACAAGTTTTCTGTATCTGATTATTTTTTGAAACACTGTGTTGAAAAATCAATTGGACATATAAGTGTGAGTCTATTCTGGCATTTTTATTTTGTTCAATTGATATTTGTTCAATTTTATTTTGTTCAATTGATATTGCCATACTGTATTGCCTTAGTACAATGTGAGTTCTACTTAGTACATTAGTACAACTAAGTCTTAAAATTAGTCAATTTAAGTCTCCAAACTTGTTCACTTTTTAAAAATAATTTTTACTTTATGTCCTTACATTTCTATATTTTAAAATCATTCTATTCATTTCCACAAAAAATCCAACCCAAAGGATCCATCAAAAGTCATTTGGAGAGAATTGACATCTTAGTCATATTAAGTTGTATTAGTCATGTTAAGATGCTATGTATTGCTAAGACTTCAGTATTTTTTAGTAATGTTTTATAACTTTCAGTGTATGGGTTTTCATATATTTAGTAAATTTACTCCAAATTATACTTTTTATTCTAAGTGGAATTTTAAAATTTCATTTTAATATTGTTGATAATAGTTTGAGATGAAATTATTTGATATTGTTCTCATATAAACTTTATTTACATATTAGTTATAATGATTTATTTGTATATTTATTAAGCTTTTCTGAATTAGAGGTAGGGTATTTTTTTTTCTATATACAGTCAAAGTAAATATTTCATACTTTACAGGCCACTTTGTTTCTGTCATGGGTACTCAACTATACCATTACAGAACATTGCATTTGTCAGCAATATGTACATATTGTATTTAATACTGTACAATCTGTCTACCTTTCCCAACCTATCTTACTGCATTGACTACGCTGAGAATGGTATCCTTACATAAATAATTCAATTATAATTTTAAAGACTTATTTCACCAATCTTAGTTTTTATGTCTGTGTACTTGCTATTCATATATAGTTCAGTTCACTCATTCTTCACCCATGCTATCTCTGACTTGTTGTTTAGTTCAACAAATTAAAATCATATATTACCAAATACGATTCTGAGAAGATTGCCAATTCTCCTAGTGGTCTTACATCTTTTTGGCTCTTCTGATAGCTATCTTTAGTTAGTTCATCTGTCATTAAATAGCAAATTCTCTGTGATATTAGTTAAAGAGTATCAAAACCTCTTTGTTTTCTATTGTGATATAAATCAGTAGATCATGTCCCACAGTAACTTCCATGTTTTGCTCCCCAGAACAAGGTGTCATTCATCTGGGAGAACTAGCAGGAGCAAAATATGCTATGATTTGGGAGGTAGGTGTGGAATTAGCAGAGATGCAAGGATGGGAGGAATTGATATAGTTAGTACTTTCCTTAGGTATTATGTTTATACCAATCCCCAACCCCTGTGCCCAAGTATAGCAAATTCTTTTAGTCTTCTGAGGGTCAGTTAAAATGTTATCTTTGGAAAGTGAATTTAAGTCTCTAATCAGAGTTAACAGTTTTTTTGCTCAAACCTATGCTATGACTCTTTTTGAATTGTAATCATCTATTTGTGTATTTTTATTCTCACTTGATTCTGTCCTAAATTACTTTGTATCCTTAGTGATAAGCAAAGTATCTAACTCATAATGCATCCTCATTTAATGACTAAAGGAGATTTGGATTGCAAAAATAATTTCCTCTGAAGTTTCATTCCTTGCTTTCTTTTCTTTATATATTTCTTTCCTACCTTTCCCCAATCAATGTATTCTCTTTATCTCCTTTTTCTCTTTCTTTCTTTCCCTCCTTTCCCTTCTCTTCTTTTTTCCCTCTCCTCTTTTACCCTCCTTTATCCCTTACTGTTTGTCCTTCTCACTTTTATTCTTCCCTTCTAGGCATTTCAAAATTATTATTCTCATAATAAAGTAAAAAAGCCATTTTAGCTTATTTTGTTTGTTTTCTTGTTTTAAAATCTGGTATTTAGATATCATTTGGGTTCATTTTTCAGTACACTACATTGCTAGAAATGGTTTATTTACAGGAAAGAAATAGATGTATGTATAATCTCCAAATTACATACATTCACATGCCCATAATTGTTCTTGGGATATGTAAAAATAATGTGTTTTTGTTGAATACACCTTCATTTTGGGTCTGTTAGGACAATTCCAGGTTGTCTTAAAATGCAGATTCCAGACATTCTTTCATAGATGTATAGAAATCTGTCAATGAACAAATTCACATTTAGAGAGTTACTGTAATTTTAGAAAAGGATTTTGTGTTATCTAGCACAAAATGTGAACTCTCGATGTGAAATCTAGATGTGTTAATAATCCTGGTTTTCAGTGAGATTCACATTGATCTTACTCAATGAATGAAATAACTTGAAAATGTTCTTTGCTATGTTTGTGCCCGGCAGCAAATCATATCTGTAATCTATCTGTTGACTTTCAGTAATTCAGATTCCAAAATGGCAAACATACTGCTTTTAGCCAAAGGTCTACCTTCTAAATTTTTAGTTATACAGCATTTTTGTATTGGCCAGATTTCAGACTATATGTCTATTTCTCATACTGTTAAGAAACAATTTTTCAGTTTTATTTCTCAAAGCCACCAATAAGAGTGGGGAGGGGGTATTTGAAGTGCGGAAAGGATGAGGGTTGAATAAAACATGCTATTTCTCATTATTTCTTACTATACAAGTTTAAAAAATTATAGACGATAGGGAGACATGGACTCCAGGTATATAAATCTAACAGGAGCTAATTTTTCTGTCTTTGTTAGCCAATCACTTTGCAATTTTCCTATTCCCAGTAACAACCTATTGCAGTACGTGAAAGGTAGAGACGATTGGTCCTTGAAATCTTGTAAGAAACTAGTGAATGAAGTCTCAGTACCAGTGAGAAAAAGGCACAGGTAGTTTTGAGTTTATATTTAAATAATTCTCAAAACAGACTTAATCTTTAGAAACTTGAGAGTCATAGTGTCAAGAGAGAAACAAGGCTATTTATATTTCTGGTGAAAGGATATAGAATGGTTATAAGAGCTTTTGAAGTTATTTATATATGTCATCCAGTATCCCCCTATATTATTTAAATATTGAGGCATTCATTGTCTTTTTATTATATTGGTGAATATAAAAAATAATAAAAAAATCAGATTATATAAGACTTGTTTAGACATAACGCTTTTTTTTTTGGTACATGGATTACCTAAGGGCAATTGGTTCTATGCTTTGTAGGCTATTTGTGTCAGAGGCCAGTTTCTATTTTTTTTAATGTATTCAGCATGCAATGGTTCACATTCTTTCCTCTGTGTATTAGATTTATAATGCTGGATAGCAGATTTCCATAAACATGGTGACTTAAAATAATAACTTTATTATCTTACAGCTTTGTAGGTCAGAATTCTAGACACTGTGTTACTGTGTTGCTGTTTTTTTTTTTTTTTTTTTTTTTTTTTTTTTTTTTTTTTTTTTTTTTTTTTTTTTTTTTTTTTTTTTTTTTTGCTCAGGGTCTCAGAAGATTGCAGTTAAGGCACTGACAGGGCTGTATCCTTGTCTGAGGCCCCAGTTCATTTCTATCCTTCCTTGTTGACTGATTTCAGTTCCTTGAAGCTATAGAAAAAAGGTCACTACCTTCTTGCTGTCAGCCAGGGGCACCTTAGTGCTAAGGATACCTTCAATCATGTGATTCTAATAATTTGACAAACTTACCACTTCAAAGCCAGCAGGAGAGTTGTTCATGCTTAATATCCCTTCTTTTGGGAATGCTTCTGTTCTTTAAAATGGTTCACTTGATTAGGTCAGGCCCACTCCTGATATTATCCCTGTTATTTAACTTAAAATCAAATAATTTGTGATTTTAGTTTTATCTAACACACCCTTAATCTTTGTCACAATAGGTTACTTTATCAAGGAAGAACAATCCATCATATTCCTACCATAGCACAATCTTAAGGGGAAAGGGTTATAATGATACATACTCTCAGGTTGGGTACATTGGGATGAACATCTTAGACTTGTGCTTGTTATACTTAGTATGTTCTTAGAGACTGCAAACTAAACTCATCTTTATATTGAACTACACAGGGTATACTAAGGGTCAAACCTACTGAGGGAAAAAACCCTGATTTCTTTGACCCATAATTCTCATTTATTTGTTTTATTTTTTGCATAAAATTGTAAATGTCCTTAAATCTTTAGTTTGGAACTAATGAGATATAACTAAGAAAAATTAATTCTCCTCCTAAGTCAGATTGAATATTTGAATGTTCCCAATGTTAGATTATCCTACTCCCAGTTCCTTCCATCCATTTCTATAACTGAACCAATGTCTTTTTTGATGTACCTTTACTAGTGGTGTGACTCAGTGATCATCAGTACTATAATATCAAAAAGTAACATGTTTAAGATTTTGTCACTATAATGTTATCGGTTTGTTTGTTTTGAATAAACAACAGATGATCAAAATTGACTGTTTTTAATTTCATATTATAAAATGCATGTTACCTTAACGTTTTATGCTATATCAACAACAAACAGACATAGTCCCATTTTCTTTAATATCAGAATAGTTGCAAAATTATTCATCTTGTCATTTTCTGGTGCCCTATAACTGATAGTGATTAAGCTAGTTGATGTCTAACACCCTTATTTGAAGTTGAACCTTGCTATTTATTGGTGTATGAGTTTGGGTAGTTCATGAAACTTTGCTAAACTTTCTCCCCTTCTTTGTAAATAGGAGACAAAAGTTATCACAATAATTTTGGGTTTAATGTGTGGACTAAATTAGTTTTTCTAAAGTGTTTCATGTAGTATATGACATGTAGGCACTCAGTAAATGTTAGCTATTAATATCTTATTGTTAACTTTGAATTTATCAGGCCAAAATAGTTTTCATAGTGTCAAACTTGTTAAAATTGTTTTGCAACCTTTTAATTGCAGTTGGATGAAAGGTATAGTTGAAAGTACATGGCATTGGTAGGATTATAGTGACAGGTTTTGTCTTGGGGGCAAGAGTGGGCATATATTTGATAGTAAACTTTCCTTAAAACATGGAAAGAGGATTAGGTGGACACTGGATAAGCTAGGATCTGCAAAGTAATGATTGTATTACCTAATATTAGTCATGCCCATTATTTGTGTTCTTAGCATTATCAGAATGGTTTTTCTATGATGTAGAGCTGCATTGCTCTCTTCCTCCACCTATTTCACTGGTGGCCTCTGACTGGAGAAATCTAAACTCTTGCAGTGTGTAATGCTGGTTCTCATGATTTCTCCTTTTCTTTCCTTCTATTCCTACTGTTTTTTTACTCCTCCAATTTCTATGTCAATTGTCTCCACAAATCCTTCCCTAAATTATGAAATATTTGTTTCTTAAAGACAATATGGGTTCTCATGGCATTATATAGTACAGAAAAGATTGCTTCTAACTGTAATATCTTCCTTTTCTGTATATCTGATCAAATCTACTTACAAGTTATACTTCACAGATTTTTTTTCCTAATCCATGTGAAATTGAATTCCAAAGGCACTTGCAGATGTTTTTGCTTAGCCAGAGTTCTCCATTATGGTGCATTTCTACCTTTCCCACCAGATTTAAGGAGGGGCTATATATTGTTAAATGTATTACACCCTTGTCCCTGCTCTTGCTCATATATTTCAGTCTCATAATTTCACAAAAGTATATTAGTTATGTAGAGGGGAACTGTCTTCTCATTCCATAATTGGAGAACTAGAGAAACATAGCTGTTAAATGACTCCTAGAATAGAATATAAGAGGCCCAGCCTATCTGTGGCCATAGAGGGAAAGGATCTACTAAAGCACCAGAAAGGAGCCAACCTCTCTGAGACCCCCAGGTGCCAGCAAGCACCAGGACCAACAAAAGAATCAAGAAACACCCACAGCCTAGGAAAGAGAGCACAATTGTGCTGAAGGGAAGAGTGAGGGAAGCCTAAACTGAACTGTGACCATCATTGGCCCTAACTACACCCAAGGAATCTTAGAACAAGTTTCCCCTAACAGCCAGAGAGGAGAAAAGCACCCTGGAAGGAGAAGGGAGACCCAACAGCTGGAAAGTCCCATTCAGTAGATATCCCTGCTGACTGCAAGAGAGCAACTTCCAATACAAAGTCAACCACAGCAACACAAGCACAAAGAAGAATAAAATACATACAGGCAAAGGGCTCCAATAAACATGCCAGCAAATATAGGTACCACAGTGGCCCAACACCTAGAGCAAACCCGAAGACAAACAGGAAGGAAAAAAACCACAAGTGGTCAAGCAAGCCCCTCATGAAATAATACTCCACCAAGGGAAAGACAACCCTCGGAATCCAATAGTGAAGACCCAGAAGAATTACACTGCCAGTCAGACAACTCCAGCTGATCACAATAAGAACAGTCAAAAAGATGAAAGAAGAGATATAAAAACTTAAAGAGAAAATAGTGATGAGTAACACAACTAAAGAGCAGAAAACAGAGAAAGAATCCCAACTCACCTCAACTAAAACAATTAAAGAATTAAGAGAAGAAATAGAAAAACTTAAAAAAGAGAAAATCAATGTGAGAAACACAATCAAAGAGCTGAGGGATGAGACTGAAAACCTACAAAACAGAGGTAAGAAAATCCAGGATATAAAAAGAGCAGTAGAAGAGTTTAAAAATGCAGGAAAAAGCCACAAAAATAGACTAGATGAAATAGAGCAGTGCATCAGTACTCTATAGGACACTGAAATAAAAAATACCAATAGAGAGAAGGAAAGGGAAGTTCAAAGGAAGAAGACAGAAGAAAAGCTCAGAGATATATCAGATACTTTAAGGAAAGGAAATATCAGGGTCATTGGCATACCAGAAGGAGAAGAGAGAGTCATGGAACTGAAAAGCTATTTAAAGAAATAATAGAGGAGAACTTCCCTAATCTAAAGAAGGAAATGAAAATAGACACACAAGAAGCCAAAAGGACATCAAACTACTTCAACAAAAGGGAAAACCACAGCAAGAATCGTAATTGTAAAACTTCCAAGAGTCTAAGATAAAGAAAGAATAATGAAAGTGATCAGAAAAAGGAAACAGAAAACATGCAAAGGAAAACTTACCAGTTTTCTCTGAAGAGACACTCCAAGAAGAAAGGATTAGAGTCGTATGTTCAAAATAGTCCAAGACAAAAAATACCAGCATGAATTTTCTACCCTGCAAAGATCTCCTTCCTTTATGAAGGCAAAATAAGAACCTTTTCAGACAAAAATACAGAAATTTACCACCATCAA
The DNA here is from genome assembly GCA_004024945.1 of Uropsilus gracilis. Lineage (NCBI taxonomy): Eukaryota > Metazoa > Chordata > Mammalia > Eulipotyphla > Talpidae > Uropsilus > Uropsilus gracilis. The sequence continues at coordinate 37,892 of PVHY01013267.1, forward strand.
GCCTCCACTCTAAGAAACTTCACAAGAAACCTTCAGCTCCAAACCAACAAAAAAGCTGATCAGAAAGAAAAGAACAAAGTAGTTAATAGAACCTTGAAATGGCCACCAGAAAGATAATCTCAGACTCAAGTATCAATGATCATCCTAAATGTTAATGGTCTAAACAAACACACCAATCTAAAGAAAGAGAGTAACACCTTGGATCAAAGAACAGAATGCAACATTCTCTGTCTACAGGAAACACACCTGAACTCTAAAGATAATCAGAAGCTGAAAGTGAAGGACCAGAAAACTATCCTTTAAGTAAATGGCCCCCAGAAGAAGGCAGGGTTAGCCACATTAGTAGCAAATAAAGTAAACTTTAAGCTAAAATAGGTGACAAGGTACAAGGGACATTACATAATGATAAAAGGGTTAATGCACCAAATGGACATGACAATTATTAATATATACTCACCAAATGAGGGAACATCAAAATTCATCAGACAATTGCTAACAGCACTGAAAAGGACATTGGTGAAAATACGCATGTGGAAGGTGACTTCGACACCCCATTTTCACTAAAAGACAGATCAACAAGGCAAAAACTACACAAGGACACAAAAGTTCTAAATGAATATCTTGACTGTATAGACCTAATAGATATCTATAGGATACTGCACCCTTAAAGAAAGAATACTTTTTTTTTCAAATGCACATAGATCATTCTCAAAAATTGACCACATATTAAGACCTAACACAAGCATTAATAAATACACAAAGATTAAAATAATACTAACTTTTTGCTCCAATCATAAAGGCATCAACCTAAAAATCAATGATGAAAATAAAATAAGGAGAGTGTCCAATATATGGAGACTGAACAATATGCTATTGAATGACTACTGTGTAATTGAGGAAATCAAAGAAGCTATTAAGACTCACTCAGAAACAAGTGACAAAGATGAGACAACATTCAAAATGTATGGGACTCAGTAAAGCAGTTTTAAGAGAAAGGTTCATAGCATGAAACAAACCAAAGACATAACCTAATCTCCAACTCAAGAAGTTAGAAAAGGAGCAACAAAGAAATCAAAACCCAGAAGAAGATATACTAAAAATAAAAGCAGAAGTAAATAATCTAGAAATTAAAAAGACAGTCCAGAATATCACCAAAATCAAACACTGGTTCTTTGAAAGATTAAATAAAATTGATAAATCTTTAGCAAGGCTCACAAAGGAAAGAAAACACTCAAATAAGCAGGATCACAAATGAAAGAGGAGAAATTACGACTGACACAGTAGAAATCCAAAGGATAACCAGAGACTACTATGAGCATCTATATGCAAACAAATACAACAACCTGAATGAGATGGACAGATTCTTAGAACCATACAGCCACCAGAAGTTGAGCCAAAAAGAAATAGAGGACTTTATAGATCAATCACAAGCAGTGGAGTTGAAGCAGTCATCGAAACTCTCCCTAAAAAAGAACCGAGGACCAGATGGTTTCACAAATGAATTCTACCAGACTTTCAAAGAGAGAATACAAAAGGCCAAAAGGCACATGAAAAAATGCTCAACATCACTAATCATCAGGAAAATGCAAAGCAAAACTACAATGAGATACCATTTTATGCCTGTAAGAATGGCACTATATCCAAAAAATGGGCAACAACAAATGCTGGCATGGAAGTAGAGAAAAAGGAACCACTTACACTTCATGTGGGAAAGCAAACTGGTTCAGCCACTATGGAAAACTTTGTGGAAGATCCTCGAACTATTGAAAATGGAACTACCATTTGACCTAGCAATTCCTCTTCTGGGAATTTACCCCAAGGAAACCAAAACACTTATACAAAAGGGCACCTATACTCAGATATTGATTGCAACACTATTACATGGAAAACAACCCTAGAGCACCCACACAGATGAATGGATGAAAAGGATGTGGTATGTTTACACAATGGAATATTATTCATCAATTAAAAACGATAAATTAAAAGCATTTGATATAACATGGATGGACCTAGAAGGAATCATGTTAGCAGAAATAAGTCAAAAACAAAAAAACAGAAGCCATCTAGATGGTCTCACTTAGATGGGATATAGGGAAAACAAACAAAACATCAAGAAGAAAAGTAAAAACAAGCTAACAACCAAATTAAAGCATATATCTAGGGGGTGTGGTAGAGAGGTCAGAGAGGGGAGGAGCACAGAGGATTGGAATGATGGTCCAAGGGTGATATGGTGGTGGGAGAACCCTGGGGAATCCAATGATGTAAAATATATGTTTATATATAAATAAATAAAATTATTGCATATATTAAAAAAGATCTCTGCTTGAGGAAAGAAAATAAATATGACAAATTTAAGTTTAAAATAAAAGATTCTACACTCAAGTTTTTTTTTTCATTGTTATAATACTAAATTATAGTGGATCCATAAATATTTGTTGAATGTTAACTATCTTCAAATTTCAGTATTAAATTCTATCAATCATAAAGATTTTTAAAAGAATATTTTTCTTAAAGTTGGTCTTGATCTCTTGACTAATACCATAACAATGTTCTTTTCATATTTTGGTGATTGTTATAAGTACTAAAATATGGTTATAAGTACTAAAATATGGTTATCCTTCCTCGACCACTTCCTCCCATCTCCCACCTCCCCCTCCAGTTGTGTACTTTAGTTTGGCTGTTAGCTTGTTTTGACTTTTCCTTCTGGCCTTTTGCTTGTTTTTCCTATATCCCATGACTTGTTTCTGCTAATGTTTTCTTCTAGGTACATCTATGTTATCATACTCATCAAATTTGTTATTTTTAATTGATGTGTAATATTCCATTGTGTATCTATACCACATCTTTTTCATCCATTCATCTGTCTTGGGACATTTGGGTTTAAACTAATAACTTTGAATTGATCTTGCATTATGACAAAATAAAAATGGCAAGCATTTAGCATAATATAGTAATGTTCTAATTTATAATATTTATCTGCCCCTGAAAACAAAGGTAATTTGAGACATAGGTAATCTGATAGAAAAATTAATCATAATTAGATATATAAGCAATTTAATATAAGACCAGTTTTATGAGATCACCATATACAAGTCTTGTTGTAACAAGTCTGTTAAACAAGTATCTCTTGTTATCCTGCCCATATAGATGTCACTATTTTGAAAATGCTCATTAAGATTTCAGAAAGACAATTGACTAAATTTTGCAGGTTATTAGTGCCAAAAGGTCATTTTATAAACTTTTCTTCTGATTTGATACTACAGGACTCAGCTTTCTCCTTTCTGTATTTGTCATTGCCTTCTCCAAAAGTGAGAAATCTGATTTCTTTAATCCATTACATATTTAATCATCTGCTTAGTGCTAGATACACAGAAGGCCCTCTAATAGGTCTTCTACCCAGTTTCATATTTGTTTACTGGATCTTTTTGGCTTCAGATCAGAATATATTGTTAAAGTACTATGTTCTCAAGTTATTTAGGTTAGTTCTATTTATCTCTCTCAATGCGGTTATTTATTTTTAATTTGGAAACCAATTAGGCTGTATTCCTTCTGTTATTTTAGGTTAATACTTGTAGAATTAAACAAAATTATATTCAGTACATAAAGCATTAAAATGATTCAAAAAGTCATAGTCAAAACTATATGAAATATCTTCTGGGAGTCACTGTTTTATACATGATCCCTTCCTTTCTGTTATCTTAGTTCTTGTATTATCTAATCTCTTTAGTTCTAATTTATCCTCCCCACATTTCCTTTTGAAAAAAAATATGATATACATAAAAACCCTTTCCACAGGGGTTATAGTAATCTTACCTGGGTCATTTCAGTTTTAGTATATTTACTGACAAAATAAGCACTGGTGAGATCATTCTTATTACCCATTGGTAACAGTGGATAGAATATGGTAATAATTAGATTTTTGGAGGCATTGAACCACTTGGCTTCATTCTTAACTTTTAAAATGT
>PVHY01013268.1:0-41854 GCA_004024945.1 Uropsilus gracilis
TTTACCAGATTGGATTGGCTGAAGTTCTGGTCCAATCTCAGTCTAGCCCCTAAGAGCTTGCACACATGAGGTAACATTCTTACTGCTTCTCAGCCCATCACTGAGTAGCTTCCAGCTTTAATTTTCCCCATGGGTCTTAGAAGCTTTTGTTCTAATACACAAAGGGGAGACATTGATGAGGGGATACCTGGCAGGGGTTTCAAGCCCATCTATGGAGAAGACTAAGGGTTGTAACTTTTTCTAATCTTGGAAGGAATTGGCATTGTGAAGAGATACAAATGCCTTTTCCCCTGTGAAGTCAGTGATGGTAACAGAAACCCAATTTTCACCTGGTGTCTGCTTGTACTGTATTAATGATGCTTTGGAATTCTCTTCTGAACTTCCTCTGGTTACAGGTTGGTTTCTGTGAGCCTTGAAGATGAAAGCTGGTTTGCTGAGCAAACTGCTAATGGCTCCCATTCTCACTCTTGCTGCTACCCTCTTTTCTGGGCTTTCAAGGAAGAAACTGGAGCCTGTTCTTCCACTCAAGGGAATTGAATACTCAAAGTGTCTCCTTAATTTTCTGCAATGCTCTGACAGTGCCCTTGGCCTGGCTAGACTAGCCAGGGTCACTCTCAGGCAGCTCCCAGGAGCTTCACTTCCTCTGCCTCTCTGGTACTCAGTGAGCCTGGGCTACCTTGTTGAAATGAGAGCAGGAGGCTGAAAGCTTCAGCCCCAGATCCAGTGGCCACAGACATCCTTATGCCCTGGCTTTGAAGGTCGCGCTCTGTCTCTGCAGCTCTGGTAGGAACAGGAACAGAATTCTCTTTTTTTTGCCCATGGAACTGCAGACTCTTGTTGCCTGGTGTACCTTGGACTCAAGCAATCCCAAGCCTCAGCTTCCCAGGTAACTGGGATTACAGGCGTGCACCACCACGCCCAGCTATGTTTTATTTGGAACTTGGTCTCACTATGTGCCCTGACGGGACTCAAACTGTGATCCCTAGCCCCATCCACTTCATAGGTTGAAGTTTACTGGCATGAGCCACCGTGCCTGACTGGAACAGGATTCTTGATAGAAATGGAATCACATTCAAGTAACCATGACTGTCCTGGGTGGTGGGTCTCTGGCCCCATCTCCTGGATCACAGAATCCTCTCCACATTTCTGAGAGGAAGGTGACTTTATTTCTTGTAATAGATGAGAAAACTGTGATTAGAGGTCTAAAAATTGGCTTAATAATTCCAAGCTTGGATTTGAATCCATGTTCTGAGTCTATGTTTCCAGGTCACAGGAGCCACCAACACAGAAATACAGGAGTGCTGGGCCAGCTACACCAGCTGTGGCATCCAGTACTTAATTAATAAAGTGCAAGACCCTTTGTTCATAATATAGACAATGACAGCATAGCGCTAAACTAAGCAAGGGCCTGATGGGCATGTACAGCCATCCTTGAAGTGGCCCCAGTGAGGCATGCTGAGTGTGATGCTGACACATGCCACAAGCAAAGCTGCCCTTTCTAGGGGAGCAGACAAGGTTCACATCCAACGGACTGTCATAAAAATGCAAATCCCCATGTGCCGAATCCACTGGTCCTCATAGCATCCTCCTAACATAGGAAGTACTACACTATTCCTATTTTTGAGCTAGGAAAACTGAGACTAAGTGGCAGAGCTGAAAAAATTGCTCAAGATCACCCAGCTGGGAAATGATCCAGCCAGAGAAGTGACAGTGTCAAGCAGCACTGACCCATGGGATCCTGGCACCTTTGGCAAACCTTCTCTTCTCTCTAGAAACACCTACTTTAAGAAGAATAATTTAACTGGAGTCAACCATTACAGGTGCTTACACACAGCGGCTGAGGCTGCTGCCACCACTGCCACCACTCTACCACCAACCCCAACCAGGGACACTCTGGTAGGCAAAGGGGTCACAGGTAATTGGAACTACTTGCTGCTACTGATTTTGTTGTGATAACCCACAGATGAGAGGCCCTGACTCAGCATTGCAGCTGGGTCTAGGAGTGGCAAAACATTCCCCCAACACTGTTGAGGGACCATAACAGTTTAGCTAGGAAGTGCTTACCACCCAGCTTTACTGCATGCACCTCACAACAGTGATGGTTTTATGGACTGATCACAGATAACAGCTGGGAGGACACAGGGACTCCCGCTCCTTCCCTTCCTTTTTAAAAGATTTTCACTTAGTACTTTCTTTTCCTTTTCCCCTTATTTCTATTTCTTTATCTCTCCTCCCTTGTTTTCTTTTTTCTCTTTTACTTCTAGTTTCACCTCTCCTTGAGAGCCACAACTTCAAAAGAGATAGAGACCCTGAGAAGAGTAGCCCAGTCAACCCAAAAGTTCTACTCAGCAGGTCACAACCTAGAGATGATGGGGGTGTCGCCTACCCCCCCACCATTAACATAGTTGATATATACATTTGATAAGTTTTTTTTTTTGAGACTAGGTCTTGCTGTTTTTGCCCATGGAATGGCAGGCTCATGTTGTCCGGGGTACCACAGACTCAAGCAATCCCCAGCCTCAGCTTCCCGGGTAGTTGGGATTACAGGCGTGTGCCACCACACCCAGCTATATATATTTGGAACTAGGTCTCACTACGTGCCCCTGGCGGGACATGAACCATGATCCCTAGCCCCAGCCATGGCTTCCTAGGCTGCCGTTTACAGGCATGCACCACCATGCCCAGCCCTCCTGTTGCTATAGATTTACAAATTTTAAAGAAAACAGATTTGGTCCTACTTTCTCAGAGGCCTCTTGGCTGCAAGACTTGGTGGAAAGGAAGGGTATAAATATTGGTTGAAAACAAAGAATGTGATTCAGTCATTTTGGGAGGAAAGATGGAGGCCAGGTCATGTAGGCTGTGGGGCCTTTGGACTGGCTGGTGAACTCATGGCTTTTAATAAGCATAAACTGAATGTGCCTGCTGAAAGCTAAAGAGGTTGGAGACTTGAACTCCATGTTGGAGTTTGTCTTACTGAGTTTGACTCAAATGTTTGGGAGAGGCCTTGTGAGCTAGGCCTGAATAAATGAATTTTGCTGGTTCCTCTATTTTGGAGTTTTTTTTCTACTACCTGGAGAAGGACAGCAAGAAGAAGATGCATCATGCTTTTGACTATATGCTTGGAAGCTGGAGTATGCCAAAGAAAGATGCCCTATGCTTGAAGCACATGCTGTTGAATTCTGATTGTTTGGAGGTTTGGTGAGATGAACAAGGGTTAAGAAAGACTAAAGGTTTTGGACAATGTTGGGGTAATCAGGGTTTTCTTATATTTCTTTCTATAGAAAGTAATTAGGAAATGACTTTGTTTAGTAATAAATTAGTCTGCATTCTAAGAGTCTTGTTCTAACTTTGAAAAATATAATAAGGGCTGGGAATGGTGGTAAGAACCCGTCATTTTGGATGTCTTTAGGCTGCAGGAATTGATAAAGGTAAATTAGGGCAACCGAGCAAGTTGTAAACTGTAGTTCCTGATTTTTGATTTTTTTTTCTTCCTGCAGTCTCCATGGCAGGAAACTGAAAAGAGGTGGCTAGGATCTGCATAACAAAGGTGACTGGTCTGTGAAAGCATTCCCTGCAGGAGGTTAGGGTTTGAATCTATCTGGGAGAAGCAGGGGGATGATTATTGAGTTTTACAGTGGAAAGCCTCTCCTTTGCCCATAAGAGACATCTAACAATTAGACCCAGAAGTACATCCCACTTAGCCAGTAGGCAACTCACAGCAAAGTGGTCCCCACCTTGTGCCTATAGGGCAATGCCCCACACAGTACCCCTCAATAACCTAGGCTAAAACCTGGAATTCCTCTCTACTTAGTGGGGTTGGGCAAGCAGGAGCACCTGGGGCAAATCACGGCTCATATCATTATTCACCACAGTAGAAGGGTGTCCAAGCCTCACCTGCCACACATTCCATGAGGCACTATAGGAATTGCAAGCCCACATAGAAACTATGGGAGTCTCTCCTCTCCAATTCTAGTAGCCAATAACAACCTGATAGGAGGAACCAGAAGTCCTGCTTGCCATCAGCAGTGGTCCAGTTAGCAGGAGTTGATGGGAGAGTGGCAGGCATCTGCACAATAGCCCTGCATACCAGCCACAGCAACCCAGGAACTAGGCAGGTACACACATGACCCAACAAGAATGCCAAGAAATCATGTCCACCAGCATCAGTGGAACAAATCCAAAGGCAAACTATGGGAAAGCAAGAAAAACACATATGATCAAATGAATGCTTCGTGGAACAATGCACTGTAGAAAGAAAATCAGCCTGTAGGAAACAACATAGACACTGAAGAATATCCTGATAATGACAGAAAAAAAAAATTCGAAATTGCCAAAATGAAAACAATGAAGGATTTAAGAGATGAAAATAAATCTTTAGAAAAGAAAATAAAAGAACTTGAGGGTGCTAACAGATCAGAGGAGAATCTCTGGGAAAAACCATAAGGAAAGAATAGAATAAATGAAAGAATGAATCAGTACTCTTGAAGATTCAGATGTAAAAATAAAATGAAAAGAAGATGTATGAAGAAACACTCCAAGATATATCTGACATCAAGAGGAAAGAAAGTATAAAAACCATGGGAATCCCAAAATGACCTGGCCTTGTGGTGAAACACTTAGGTGCCACTCACCCTCTGTAGTATCTGGTATGATCAGGTGGTGACCAGACTCTCCCTGCATATTTGCCTGGCATCATTCCTGCCCCTCTCTGCTCCTTGTTGAAAGTGTCTTTTTGACCAAACTTCAGCCAGACTTCTCTGAGAACCTCTTTTCAGCCAGCTTCATATTTTGACCCTGTCTTTGGTTTGCCTCCTTCAGTTGTAGAAAGAATCCTGCTAAGTCAGTTTAGTAAGAGTCCCCCCAATCTTGATATCTGATCCTGCTTTCCGCCAGAATCCTGTTAGATTGGGTGAGCATGAATCCCCCTATCCTGATGTCTCCTCTTGATCATTTTCCATCCCAGGAGGATCGCCTATTATATTTGTTGTCTATAAATTCAGAGTGTTCAGAGTTGAGTCTGGTCTAACGTCCCTGTTGGTGTTCTATTCACACCTACCTTGGTGTCACCAAGGCACAGGAAAAGACCTTCTCACTGTTACAAGGATCAGAACAATTTTTTCTTTAGTATCTTGCTTCCCTGCAGGTTTCATCTGAAGAGCACTCTCTCTATAAGAGATCTGCATTAGGTTCTTGCTTCTGTATCTACCTCAAGGGAACTGGACCGGGGCAGAAGCCAAGCCTAGCTGTGATCCCAGGTGCAGGCTTAGTTAGAGCCCAATCTGAGGAGTTCTGACACATAAGCTACACCCTTTGTCCCACTTCTAGGCAAAGGAGCAGTCATTCAGGGAGGGGCATGTGACCTCCCAGGGGCCTGCTGACTGGGTGGGTGACTCCAGAACACAAGGAACATGTGTGGGAACAGGTGGGAAACTTCTATAACACCAGAAAAGAGGAGTCAGCAGACTGAGCCAGCAAAGGGGGGTTCAAGGGACTGAATGGGTTACCAATACTGGGTACCGTGTACAACAAAGAAGTCAGGCTTCAGAGAACTTTGAAGAACAGAATTCTAAACTGGTACCAGTGCAGCTATTGGCAACCCTAGGGAGCTCTAATGAGCTGACAACAGGTTGCGGTTTACCAATTTGTTGCTACTTATGTAGTAAGAAGTGCAGAACACAGTACTTAGAAATCCTTATAATGAATATTTTCTCTTTATTGAGACAGTGTTTATATAGATGCACATTAGTTTAAACTTTTTGACCTCATTTGCATTCTAAAATTATAGCACCATAATTTTCTTTTCCCAAATGCATTCACTCTTAATTAATCTTAACCATTCTAGAGTTTTTCTGATTTCTATTATCACTCTTTAAAGTTGAGAAGACTTTTAATGGATCTAAATCACATATTCAAATTAGTTTCTTTTTCTAAAGTTATAATGACTTGAAATTTTATTTGATTTGGGCCCAAAGTATTACCTGAAAAGTAATTTGATTGTTTTACAATTTAAATCATCTGTGTGGAATAAAATTCATTAACCTTATTTACATGTGTGTGAAAATTATGACACTCTAACCAATTAACATCTATAAGAAGTATGCAGCATTTCACAACACAAAGCTTTTACCGCAGCTCTGTCATCACCATCTCAGAACCTACTTAGTGCCAGGAATCGGGGGAGGTGTTGGTTTCCAACTTTGGTTAAAACTTGAGTAATTTAGTTTGTGCCCAGACAGTGCTATATATGGAAACAGTGGATTTTCTTCCAGGGCCTGAGGGAGCAGTGGCCCAAAAGGCTAATTTTCCAAAGACTGGGGGTGAGTGGCCCCTCCCACCAGGACTTGACCTGGAGGTCGTGGGTTGGAAATATTAACCCTTGGGGGTAGACACCTGTCTTTCAAACTCCCACCTGGAAAGGTGCAGGCATGGAGTTCTCTGTCCACAGGTCCTGCGTTGGGGAGCCTTTGCTAGCAGGTCTCAGGGAACAGAAAGGATGATTCAAGAGGCAGTCAGGAGAGGATGCCCATGAGGCCTAGGGCAGGGTATCCAGTCAACTGTGTCATGTATTCAGCAGGCTCAGCATGGCTTCCCATTGCACCTCTTGAGACAGAACTCCTCGCCTTGACCAATAAGGCCCAGCTCCCCAGGCTCCCTGCCTGAAACTGGTCTGCATATTAACCATTCTTCCTCAAGCTTCCACGATTTTTCATGTGCCGTTCCTTCTCTCCCTTCTTTGCAGTCTTCTCTTACTCATCATTTTGGCCTCAACTTGAGAGTCTGTGAAGTCAGGAGACCATTGGCTTACCCCTTTATACTACACATAGCTCTGTGTCTGGCTCCTGAAAACATAACAATTACCCAAGCACTTACAAGGAGAAGCTACTCTCACAACATCCCTGGGATGTGAGCAGCAAATGAGAGGCTGTTTATGTGCTGCTCAGCGTGTGCCTGTAGCTAGTGCCATCCTCCCTGGGGGATGGTTAGGCATCTGGGTGGGAGCCCGCAGAGGTGGGGGCAGGGCAGGAATCAAGGCAGGTTCCAGGTACAGGAAGGTAGGAGAGTAAGGAAACCACAGAGCAGCAGCCTAACACCTTACCTGGCTTCAGTTTTTCTACTTCGAATCTTCTGGGCATTGAAGCAGCAGGAAGTGCAAAGAATGCAAATAGTTCATTGTTCTTCAAGACTTTCTTTTGAATTCTCTGATTCATTAGGTCAGACTCATCCATTTGATATGAGAAAGCTGAATGAAATCCTTCACCCAGTGGGCACCACCCAGGACCCAGCCTCTCCTTGGGGTCTGGGCAGAGCTGAGGCCCCACTGTTCAGTGAGCTTGTCTCATGGTATGCATTCACCCAGGGGCTTCAGTCACCATCCCCATTTGCTTCTAGATTGGCTTGTGCCTTGACTGTGCAGACTGGGGGAGACTGACATGAGTCCTTAGGAAAGTTTCCATTCTCTGGAACTTCATCCCACATGCCAACCACAAGAGTGATGCTTGGCTTAGAACTCCAGGGGCCCAGGAGCTCATTTGGGGGGAAATTCTTGCAGGACAGAGAACTCTAAGGAATGTTACCCATCTAGAAACTCCATAGGTGTGCTTGATTGTACCCTCTTTCAGAGGGGAAATAGCAGCCAGTGACCATGGTTTTACAGAGAACATGGCTCTGGCTTGGTCCTGCTGATGACCAATTCTGAAGCTTTGGCCAATTAACCTGTTTCCTGGGTTTTTATTTTGCAAAATGAACAAGCTCATGTTGGTTTAGCCTCTCAATCCCTAGGCAAGTCTCATTCTCCAGTGTCTTCTGATCTTAGCATTTTCACAGTTACCCAGGAAGTTCTGTCCCTCAGGAAGTTCCCACTGTGAGATTGTGCGGGTAAAGCTGAACAGCCTTGAGACCCAATAACTTTGTTCTTTGATCTTGCAGACTCTGTTCTTTCCTTTCAATGGCCCCAAGGCACCTTGCTTTCCCATAAGATACCATCAGGTCCTCTCCCTGTTCATTTTGGTAGCTCAGAGCAGAGAAGGAGGGCCTAGCATAACCCACAGTGCCTGGGACATTGACTTCAGGCCAGCTCATGGAGCCCTCAGATATCCTCATGCCATTAACTCTCTGTTGGTGCCCCAGGCCATGCTCCTCTGTTTGGTTGCTTCAAGTAAGACTGAGCAGAAATTATGAATTGAGATCTCACTGGCATTTGTAGGTCTTTATTAGTTTTGAACACAAAGTGCTTTGTAAGTCAAAGCAAGAGAAAGCTGACTTTCTCCAAGCTTCGCATCTTGTGGGTAGCAGTGGCATTGCGAAAAACAATTCGTACCTCAGTGGACCTGTGAAAGACCTTGGTTCTCTGAAAATGTTCCTGAGTTATTTGGCAAATATTTGCTATGAACTTTATGGAGACCTAGAAATAGTCATCCATGTCAGTGGAGTTGAATAGAGTCCTTCCCCTCCCCCAATCTCCACCCAGATCGCAGAATGCTAACTTCCAGGAAATAGGGTCTTTTTTGATTAAGAATGTCCCACTGGATTAATGTGAATCCTAAATCCAGTGACCAATGTCTTCCTAAGATGAGGAAAAAGTCATCAAGAAGCTGTGAAAACAGTAACTGGGGTGATATTTCCACCCATCAGTGAGCTCTGTCATTACTGGAAGCTCGCAGAGGCCAGAAAAGTGTTTCCTACACTCATTTGAAGGAACCTGGTTCTACTGACAGCTATGGGTTTTAAACATCTATGGATTTTAGACTTTTACCTCCAAAACCACTAGAGAATAAGTTTGTGTTGTTAAAAATCACTTGGTTTATGGCAGTTTTTCACAGTAGCCCTAGTAAAATAGTGTAAGATGTATGCTCACTGGCTCAGCATATCAATGTTCTCTTTCCATAGATTCACTTGGGGTTGGGGGAGGGGATGGGGGATGTCTACTCATGCCACTGTTGCAATACTATCACCTATAGCAGCTCTATCTCCCATAGTAGCCCTATCCCCCATAGCAGCTCTATCTCCCAATGCAGCCCTATCTCCTATAGCAACTCTATCTCCTATAGCAGTCCTGTCTCTTGCTGGAAATCACAGCTGTGCCCCATCAGTACAGTACGACATTACCACAGACACCTCTGAGCTGAGGGATGGGGGGCTGCTGACAGACTACAGCCCTGGCCCAGAGGTTATGTTCTTGTCCAACCTCTTCCAGAAGGTCATCAGAAAGAGATCAGGCATGGTGCTGCTAGGAGTGTTGATCCCCAGGTCCTGTGGGATGGGATCTTGTGGAGAAACATGTTTGTACTGTGGTGTTGGCACGGAAATATCCAAGAGAAAATGGCTGTGGGGGTCAGCCTGCTTTGTGCAGAGCTTTGAGTCCTTCATGGGGTGATCCTTCATTAAAAAGTTGACCTTCAGGCCGGGCATGGTGGCACACGTCTGCAAGTGTCAGCCTAGGAAGCTGCGGCAGGGGCCAAGGATTCCGGTTTGAGTTCCACCAGGGGCACATAGCAAGACCTAGTTCCAAAAAAAATACTGGGCATGGTGGTGCGTGCCTATAATCCCTACCTGGGAAGCTGGGGTTGGGGATTGCTTAAGTCTGTGATATCCTGGGCAACATGAGCCTGCAGTTCTACAGGGCAAAAATAGCGAGATCTAGTCTCAAAAAAAAAAAAAAAGTTGACCTTCAGGATGACTTGCTCCTTGACACAGGCATCTAGAAAGCACCACATGGAGAATCCCAAGAGTGCGACTTCTGCAGAACTCCAGAATGAAGGATCTTCTTGCTTGGCCTCTCTCTTGATTATAGAGAATAAAATTTCCTGAGTGCACATAGCAGTGTGCACAGTGAGCTCAGCTACCCCAAGAAACACCCCCCCCCCGAAAAAAAAGCAGAAAAATTTTCCATTCATGCTGCGTGATTTGCAAAATCAAGATAAGGACCACCTTGGGTCTTTGTTATTTTTATGTAACACAGATAAACCATTTTTCTCCCCCATCTCACTCTCCCCTCTCCCCCCCAACTCACAGTCATTCATCTTTTTGCACAGAGAAGCAACTTTCTGGAACTTCATTCCTTTATTATAAACAGAAACTACTCCCAGTTGGTCATCATATTTAAACAACAGTCTTCAGTTCCCCACTTTTCCTCTAACCTCATATCCTTATTTTATATTTATGAGACCATACAGGACACTACACTGAAATGAATCTTAACTGACTGCTGTTTTCCGAGAATGCTCATCTTTACAATTCCCAAAATACAAGCGGTATGAGTCCTTATGAGGTTGGAAATATACACACCTAGAGTTTGAGATCCATAGCCCTCACTGAGACTTGAAGAGTGAATTTTTCAAAACTTTGGTTCTTAGTGTAGAGTGGCACCCTCCAATCTGCTTCTGGCTTCAGTCAGTATAGCCACATTCTTCTGACCTGGGCCTTTGTCTTGGGGAGTGTGTTCATCTGTGTTCTTCAGAGAGAGAGTTGGAAATATTTTTATCTCAAGGGATTTGTTCACATGATTGTGGAGGGGGGTCACCTCAGATAAGATGTAGACCCAGGAGAGCTGAAGGTCTAGTTCCAGTTGGAGTCCAAGTCTGAAGGCAGGAGAAAACAGATTAGATGTCCCAGCTTGAAGACCATCAGGTAAAAACAATTCTCTGTCACTCAGTCTTTCATTCTGTGTGGGTCTTCACCCACATTGGGATGTGCACTGTATTCAGGCTACTGATTCAGATGAAGTCCATAAACACCCTTATAGGCACATGCAGAAATAATGTTAACCAAATATCTGGGCCCCCATGCCAGTCAAAATGACATAAAATTAGCCATCACAGGAAGAATGAGCTGATGATAAGAAGGATAATTCAAAGAAACCCACATGTTCACAATCCTTTGGCAAGATTGGAGCCAGAGTACCAAAAAGTATATACATATATATACTCTAGGCTACAAGTGAACAATTGGGATATGTTCATTGACCCTCATATGTTCAGCCTTTGGAGAGCTAAAGGGCTATTCATGTCCCTTCCCTGGGACTCAACCCACTTTCAAGTCCTGTCAGCACCGACTGTGACAGGCTACTGTGACTGCATGGTCTTTGTCAGTTTCCGGCCACAATGGCCCTTGTCCTTGATAGCTGGTGTGTACAGAAAGCGATTTTAGTAGGATAGAATATTCTACTAAAGGATAGCTGAAGTCAATATCGAGGGGGAAGCAAAAAGAGTATTCACAGTCAAATTGGAATTTCCACATTTGCTAGGTCCATCTGCCTACAAAGAAGACATAGAAACTGGAGACTCTTCCTCTTCTCCTCTTCTGGAGAAGTTAATAGTCAAGATTTTCTTTTGAGAAAAAGACTTCTAATGAGAAGGCAAGCATAGCTGGATTCTTTGTTTATCAGGAATTCTGATCAGCTCTGAATAGTTATGACTTAAAAAACAGAAGCTTTAAAAAAGGAGAAAGGCAGATAGAAAAAAAGGTAATGGAGATGTAAGCCACCCAGGACTGTGTGGTGTACCTAATGTCCTTTTATCTCACAGCTCTGCTGATCTCCAGGGAAAAGTCCTCAAGGTAATGGCTTCTACATGGCTGTCACTTTTCTGTTTAACACACAGAAGGGAGAGCATCTGGGTATCTCTGGGTGGTGGGTTGGTGTCACTTCAACCACTCTCCCCTCTTTCCTAAAGAATTTCCCAGAAAATTTCACTTTATGGCTCCAGCTTGGTCACCCATGTACATGAGGAAGATGGACATTCTTGGTAAAATGATAATTCTTCCCATCAATATGCCCGCAACTGTTTGTTGGTGATATAGACTACTGGGGCCACCTGGCTCCCCTTTCCCCCTCATCCTCTCTTACTCTTTACAAAAGATTGAGTATGTCAGGGCTTGTCTTTCTCTTCCTTTTTCACAAAGTATCTGTGTTTTAGTTATAATGGGCAAAAATATAGCAGTACTCTAAGCCAGAGGGAAATCTGTTGGTTCAAGCAAGCACATGATGGAAGAGCTGAGACGGAACTCTCCTTTGTAATAGCCCCCAGAAGACTGGACTGGGGCCCATATAGTTCCTTTCTCACCTCTCTGTTTTGCTTCCCTCTCTGTATTGGCTTTAACTCTGTTTGACCTGACTAAAATCGCTTTCTTTACACTTCAGTCATCAAAGACAAGGGGTACAGAGACTCACTTGTTTACTGCTTAACGACAGAAATGCACCACCCACCTCCACAAGGGGAACAAGTCTTGGTGGGAAAACTGGTATAACTACAGGTGTAGCTCTAGTATTTATAATCAGTTCCACCCAGCTAGGCCTTGACTTCCCTGGGAAGATTGTTATCAACATTATATAAAAAGGGGAGGAGTCATTAGTACAAGTTGCTGGCATTTAAATATGTGCTCTCTACACATGACACACGTGGAACCCATCACCTGAACTAATTTTCAGAACACAACACCATAGTTGGCAACAGAGGCCTCCCAAGTATTGAGTACCACACACACTTGGCTAGTGAAGAGGCATCAGAGGGCTCTACATGCAACAGGCCACAAAGTCAACACGAATGTCCCCTTTAGGATTGTCCTCTGATCTGCCACACCAGGGTGGGTAACAAGGTCTGTGTGTGTGGGTACTGTTTACCCAAGACCACCAGTACCACTTGGGTGTCTGGGGGATATGTGGTGAACTCTGACATCTGGGGAAGCCCAACAGCCTGTCTCTTGGAACCAGGGGCTGTTGTTTCATCTTCTGTGTCACCACCAGGCCAGCCTTGAGTGAGGGCCCAGCCTCCTCCTCTCTGAAGGAGTTTTGCATTTCTCGAGTGGTGGGTTGATTTCTTCCATTTCCTTTTCCAGCCACTTCACATATTCCTGCAGGGCTGTGTCTCCTCCTCCCCTTCCAGATCTTTCTCTCTTCTCATAGACTGTCAAAGATCTATGAGAAACAGCCATCTTACTGCCCCTGCTACCTCATGGGCACTACATCTGTCCAAGGTCTCTGCTAAGTTGCACAGGGCCTGTTCCCACTTCCGTGGGGCTCTCTGTATCTCTGGCCATTCATGGGGAGGTGCCCACTGGGAGAGGAGGCTGGCCACCTGACAGCCCTGCTCGTGACTAGCCTCCTCTCAATGTCTTCCTCAGTCTCAAAGGAATCCTTAAAGGGATCATCTGCATCAAACTTTCTCTCTGTCTACACCACTTGGTTTGCAACCATCACAATCTGGGTAGGTTTGTAACAGGGTGACAAGGCTGAATTGGGGGCTGTGGCCCATCTTTGTAATAAGATGCAGCTGAGTAGGAAGACATTACTATGAGTAGAGACTCAGCAAAGCGCGTGAAGCAAGGGGCAAAGCTTCAAGAGAGGAGAGAGCAGGCATGAGAAGAACATGGCATGAGAGAAAGCATAAGAGCATTAGGGAGAACGAGGCACACGTAGACCAGAGAGGAGGAGGAAGGAGAACGCCCTCTGGGCCCAGGCTGGGCAGCAGCTAGGTGGGGAGAAGAAGAGCCTTGAGCTTTTGGAAATTTGAACTTGGTTACCTCTGTCTCTGAGAAGGCGGCTCGCTGGATAGAAGTCTTGGTTACATGTGTCCCTGACAAGAGGGGGCTTGTTGGAAACCTGAACTGGGATGAGGCCTCCAGGGGCCTGGGCAGCTCTGGGGACTCTCAGTTCCTTACCCTCCTGTTAACAGACCCTGTTTCTGAGGACCTGGTCCTGAACTGCTGTGAAGTGCAGGTGGATGGACCTGGTAGTGGTGGGTTTAAAGATCGGCTTTTCCCTTGTGAGGCAGTCTGAGGTGATTTGCCTGCCTCTCATCCAACAGTCATCATAGTGAAACTGGGGGCTAAAAGGTGGGACTTCCCTTTGAGGAGGAACCGATGAGAAAAACAGAAGAGAGGAGATGTATCCTGAAGGCAAGAAGCTTGATGTGGTTGGAGATTCCCAGAAGGTTACAGGGAGTTTCATCTGGGACCCGGGCACTCAGCCATTTGGGTTCAGGATCCAGCGTCTCCAGGATTCAGGGATTCCAAGGGGTCAGTGATTCCAGCCCCCACCATGCCCATCCTCACCATGCCCTCCAAAGGCTGTGGGGGAGCTTGCAGCAGCCGACCTTGGAGAGAAGCTTGCAGGTTTTGCTCAGCTGCCCTTGCAGCCCTGAGAGGGCGAGGCCCCGAACTTGGACTAGCTGGACTTTGGCAATGACTGTTGGGCCTTCGACTGCTGCTACTCTTCCCAGTGTGACTCGCCTGACACAGTTGCTGTCTTGGACACATCTGGGTGGTTCAGGTGAGCATCTGCTGTCATCTCGAATGGGAATTCGGCCTGTTGCTTCTGGCTGCTGCAGTCTGCAGGTATAGCGTGAGAAGGTACCATCTGAGACACGTGCTTCTTTGACTGAAATGCTGGTTCCAGGTGTGGAGTGGTAAAAGATGCCATCTTGGGATGGTGCTTCTTTTGTTTTACTTTAGGGACTGGAGTGTAACTGGGGTAAGATAAGTCACTCACGGCCACAGTGACTCTTGACCATCTCTCCTTGTTCGTAAATAAACCTTGTTATGGTTGTTTTGAATTGTCTTACAATTGTGTGCATGGGTAGAAGAACCCATAGAGTGAGGCATTTAGCTTTTAGTCTCTCTCCCTGTTTAGTTTTGTGTCCTTAGTTGCACCCCATTTCACTAGCAGCTTATAAAAGAATTTTGGAGCCCTTAGCATCATCTTCCCAGGATTTGAAATACTGAACGGGGAAACTAGCAGCAAGAAAAGAGCCACTTGCACTTTTCCCAAGTTTCCTCCCTCCTGCTAGGCACACACATGCACACTGGGCCAGGTGTGAGCTATCATGGGGCGGGCCAGCACCACAGGTGCTGGTCCTGGAGGCGAATGGTGGAAGGATGTGAAAAACCCTACACCCTTTATTCATATTTCATCTTCCTCTGTTCTTTCTCTGTTGCAAGAGGTTTGACTCCTAAAGGCTACTTTCCAGACTTGCTATTAACCTCTGCTGAGGTTCAGCCAATGGTAAGTGATGCTTTTTCCTGGCTCTCAGCCCTGGGTAGCTGCTCTGGCCACAGCTGGTTTCCTCTGTGGCTGAGGCTCGGGCATGCAGCTCCCACTGTTAGAAGAGTTGGCTTTTGTGGGTCCCAGTACAGAACAGTCAAAGGATAGCAGCTGTTGGAATTTATGGGTTAGAAACCTCTGTCATCAGGAGGGTCTCCTAAAGGAGGTACAGGTCTTTCCCCAGCCCAGCCCCAAACTATATTGTGTTGAACTTCTAGCTGTCCATGCATCTGACTTTTTTCATTGTCACTTTGTTTTGTGACCTCTTATGCCTAGGTCTTACCCTAACTGGAGGCTGACAAATGCTTCTGTTTTTCTATTTCTTAATGGTTCTGTACTGTTCCTGGGTTCTTCTATAGTGTCTTCTTTTGCTAGATTAAGCCCTACATTGTTTTAAGTCACTGTCCAGCATCCTAGCCCTTTCAACTGGCCTTTACAACTCCCTCCTTCCAGTCTCACCAGTTTACATTTCACAGGGTGACCTTGGTCCCTGAACTTTACAGACTCTGTCCCTTCCCTTCATCCCATCAGCCTGGGGTGGAGGGAGAAAGTGGGGGGCAGCAAGCAATGACTTTCTGCTCTTACTAATCCCTGTGTTTATGTCATTTATGCAATCAGTTTGATTGTGTTAACTATCTCCTGTAGTTAAAAACATAGGGAGTTGTCTTCCTGTTGAGATCTGATTTACAGGCCTCCTTTTGCCACACACAATCCTTCCCCTCCAAATGGACATTTGCAGTTGAAATTCTTTTGCTCACCTGGTATTCCTGAGCAGCTGCATGAAGATTACCCTACAGGAAGACTGGCTACAGTCAGCCCCCACCAGGCAGTCACCAACTCAAGCACTCGGGCAAACACCGCCCGTTATCAATTAGTGTGAGTGGATGTGTGGATGTGTGCAAGAATCTGCACTGAGACCTTCCCTACTTCTCTTCACCTGCCTGTCAGTGAGAATGAAATCTTTTTAATGTGAGCAGAAACAAGACCAAAAGCAGAGGGCAAACTAGCAGTGAAAAGCCAATGTATAAGGAAACCAGAACAAAATGGTTCAGGAGTTTCTGTGTGAGTTGCATTCTCTGTTACACAAAAAATGGAAAGTTGATGCAATAATGGATTTTTCACATTTGATTGTATGCACCCTGGGATGTCAATCAAGTAAAGATCACACTCCTGCTTCCCCAGCTGGGAGACAGCATGGGACAGTTTTTCTAGCAGCTGGTTTCAGGGAAAGGAAATGGTACTTACCCTGTTTTCCCTTCTGGAATATCACTACGTGTGAACTTATTTATTTTCTCAACATGACACCCCCAAACTACATTAAATTATGCCCTTCATCTCTTTCTTTCCCCCTGTTTTAATTAAGGAAGGATTTCTGTACCAGTTGGGATAATTCAGTTACTGCTGTAGTAACAACATTCTGAATTCTTAGAGGCTTATAACAATAGAGATACCTAGTCCATTGTGGTTTGGGACACCACTCCATGTGTCCTCATTCTGGGCTCCAGGCTACCAGGACAGAAGTTTGCTGGAACATTGCTGCTATTATGGCAGAAGGAAGTGATGGCATTACTCTTACCATACTTCAAAGCCACAGAATGACATGGAGAGACCTGACTTCTAATAACCATTTTTTTACCATTTTGGTCTTAATAAAAATCTGTTATTTTATAAAATCTCAAATGTAGTATCAATAAAATGGAACACTTAATTTTTTCCACCTCTAATTACCCAATCTCAGTAAATCATATGACTTTCTACCCAGTTGCTAAAGTCAAAAGCACTATTCCTGATTCCTATTCCAACTGCCACCTTCGACCCATCTGTAAGACTGATTGATTCAACCTTTAAAGCAAATCTTACAATCGGTTTACTTCTCCCAATATTCACAGTATCCATTTGTCTTAGTTTAGGTCTTACCCAGAAATAGACCCTGATGTAAGGATAAAATGCACCCAACTGGAGATTCATCTTATAAGTAACTTCTGGGAAGTGATGTAGAATATGTCTTCATGTTATTTCACTGGAATAGGAGTGTCTCATCAATGAACATCATCAATGTTCCTGGGGGCTACTTTATTTTTTTCACTTTCAGGCTCTGCTTCAAGGAGGTTCAGTGACTTTGTTATGTGGTCTGTGGCGAAATTGGGGGGTCTTGAACAAAGTATGGTAATATTGCTGCATTAGAATAGCATCCATTGTGCCATGGTGAGCAGAGACTTGGAGAAGGGAAGTTAAGTCTTCTCACAAGAGAAGAGATTGAGGAGATTAGGGAGGGTTCCCCTAAAAGGAGAAAACTTGTGGAATAGAGAGGAAAGGGAAGCAGAAGCAGCTGGGACGATGTTCAAGCAGCAGGCAGGGGAGGAAGCAATACTGTGGTCTTCCTTCCTGAACCCGAGCTGATGGGGAGTTTGAGGAAGCATGTTGGAGAAGTTTGTGACTTGTGTAAGCTGACTTGGAAATTTGGTGCTTGAGAACTTGGTTTAACTTTGTAGTTGCAAAGCTAGGAAGTTGTCAGGAGAACTGAAGAGAATTTGTTGTGTTGCTGTTTTCATAGTGAGACATCTGAAGCGGTTGCTGCTGTTGTATTAAGTGAGTTTTCCTGGTTTTTGGCCACTTCAGAGTTGAAGCTGAAAGAATGCCAGTGCTGTGCCTTTTGGAGAACAATTGAAGACACCATTCTTGGAGAATTGACGATACCATCCTGGTTTTCGTCATTGGATTTGAATCTCCTACTTTTGAAGAAAGATCGAAAGGGCCATCTTGACTTCTTCTGGCTTGAAGTAAATAGCTGTGCCTTTGGAAGAAGAAGGAGCAATGATGCCATCTTGGTTCCTTCTTGTTTCTTAAAGGTAAGATGGCCACCATTTTGTGGAAGCACATGGCTAAAGGTCACATGTAGTCTTTTTGGACTAGAGACTGGACTGGTGGGTAAGATTACCAAAGGGGTTCCTTATACCCTCAGTGACTTTTGTTTTCGCCTTTTAATAATTAAATCTGTTTTTTGCCTTCTTTTAAGGTTTATGTGGTCTTTTACTGCTTGTGCGGGCTGGTGTGTGGCTGGCTTTAAAGGGCCAGCTGCTCCCCTTTGTAGTTTTGTTAAGTACCCATATTTTGCCTGTTTTCTGACCTGAGTTCAGCCTCACATGATTTGGAGGAACTCTGTTGGAACCAAGACATAGCCATTAGCCATGCGAAGTCAGCTCTTCATTGAAGCAGAAGAGGACCACAGCATCCGCTTTGCTCCCAGCTCCACTCATGAGTCACATTACGTTTAACCTCACACAAATATTCTTCATTATGACGTTCATTCCCAGTTAATAAACAAACAAACGAATAACAGGCCAGGCCAGGGTAGTTCATGGGACAACTTACTGATTGGTCCTGAGGCTGGATTCATCATCTCATGACCACTTGTAGATTTTCTTCAGACTCCTGCTAGAATTTCAGTCAGTAAAGGCTGTTTCCCTGGTAACAAACTTTTATGCTTGATGGATTTGAGCATCTGGTTATTGTACACTCTGTCAAGTTATGGTTCTGAAGCTGCCCATTTACAGTAATTAACAAAGAAGCATGAAAAGTTGTCACCCAAGTAAATTCCATGAGTTCTAGACAACCCCCTCCTGGCTCCCATTATCAGCAGCAACTCTATCATTAGTGATAAACAGAGTCAATTACTTAACCAGGTTAGTAATTCCTTTCTTTGTTTACATATTTACTGGTGTAAGGAACATCAAATGATGAGGCAGTGGCCATAGCTTTAGATTTAGGGGAACCCATACTGTATCTCCAGGTAGAAGTATTCCCTTAGGCCTTTTCATCCAGCAGAGTCTGAAATGTTGAGGACAGGAAGCACAAATCCCCCAAATGAGCCACTGGTCTTAAAAGAGAGAGGAGTTACTTTTTACTGCTTGGTATCCAGATAGATATACCTTACCTATATGGACACAGCATAGCATGTTTGTTTCAAGATGTGTGCTCCATCTTGAAAATACCAACCCCAAAGAGCTATCCCCAATCTGGTGTCTTACCTGCTCCTTGCAGCAGCCTCTCCAGAATTCCCTGAGGCTGCCGGTAGCCCTGGGAGATATAGTATATTAGCATTATTGGATTCCATGGTGTCTTGATAAATTGGTGTGTATGTGTGTGTGTGTGCATGTGTGTGCATGTGTGTGTGTGCATGTGTGTGTGTGTGTGTTTTGGGGATCTCTGATTTGTAGAGTCTGTCTGGGTTTTGTTTTGCAAATACTTTCACTTTGGCCAACTTCAGTCTACTAATGTTTCAACATCTGCCTCTCAGGATTCCTGAATGACCATATCCCTCAAGTCAGTACTAACTGGTTCTAGCAAACATGATACTGACCTATTTCATTATAAATTTGGGCCCATGGACAGAAGCAGTGTTACATGGAAATCTACTGACAATCAGATGCTATGAGACTGCAGGCAGTAGATGTAAGTCCTTATCAGGAATTGTAATCATGTAGGTAAGTGTGAGACATTGCCTCCTCCCTGGTGCTATATGTCTACTTAGTTGGCAACTATGGAAGTTATAAAGAAGCTGCACTCAGACCTGTTTTGAAAAGATAACTTGTGGTTAACTTACAGTAGCCTCCATGATGAGTGCCTTCAGAATTTGATTTCAAGCTAGGACACCTTAGTCTGAGTCCCCTCCGTCCCACTCTTTGTTTTGTTTCCCTCAATTTTTATTGACATAAGATTTGCATCCCAGATGGCAAGCTGTTCCTACCTACACTGCTCCCTCTCCCTTTGAAATTGGGTAACAAACCAACAAAGCAGGGTACTTAACGTACAAACTAAACTTAAATCCAGCCTCTCCTCAGGTTTATCCCAGGCTGTGTGAGCAGTAGCAAAACCATACTGCCTTAAAAGGAGGCAAGAACAGATTTATTCACTAAAAAGACAAAATAGGCAAAAGTCACTGAGGAAGCCCCTTTGGTCATCTCTCTACACAGTTCAGTCTCCAGTCCAAAAATCTACACATGGGTCCTTCCGTCATGTGCGCCCACAAAATGGCTCTTGTCCCACCTTCAAGTCAAAAGCAGAAGATCCAATCAAATGCGGAAACCAAGATGGCATTGTCAATCCTCCTCCAGAAAGTACAGCTCCAGTCTCCAGTATTCTTTCAGCCTGAACCACCAAGACTTACTCAGAACACCATAAGCAACCACTTCAGATGTCTCACAATGAGGTCAGCAGTACTCCGAATGCGCTTGAGGTCTCCAGGCAGTTCCAAACTTTGCAGTTTCTAAGTTAAAGCAGGTTTCCAAGTACTGAGTTTCCAAGTCAGCTTACACATGTTACAAGTTTTTCCAACATGCTTTCCCTGGTTCTTCATCAGCCTGGGTTGGGGATGGAAGCCTTTCTTTTGGCTTCTTCCCTTCTCCAAGTCTTCATTCACCAGGGCAAAATGGCTGTCATCCTAATGCAACATTAGCAAGCTGGGGGCATGGCCTTCCACTTTCACTACAGCATCCCTATCACCTTTACCTCTCACAAGCCATACCACTGCCCACCTCCATAGTACTATTGTATTGCATTTTTAAGTCCAGCCTGATATCTGCTTCCCGAAGAACCCACTGACATACCCCACCTTGAGTGATGGAACCACATCTAGGCCTCAGCTTTAGTATGTGCTACTGATCAGTCAAGCATTTAATAATGGTGGTGACTACATCTGTCCTGAAAAGAAGCAGCTTAAGCTATTGAATCTGAGCATAACCTCTACCACAGCCACCAAGGTAGCTCATTTTATTGTGTAAACACCATCATAACCAACCTGAGTCATCTGGTCTACCTGGTTGAGTAGTGCCTCTTCTGTGATTTGTGCTCTTTGTTGTGCCTGCCCAGCTTTATGACTCTGAGGGTTTTGTCATTGGGTGCAAAGATCCTCAGAAAACCCTCAGAAATGCATCTCGGTGCTTCTTCCTAATATCCCCTTTGTCTCTTTTCTCCCAAATTCAACGCTACCCAGGTTCCTAAACAACTACATAAGTTATTAACACTGGATACAAGTCCTGAGTATACCTATTTTAGGCCTCTTCTCTCTCCAGTTCAAATTAATAAACATGTGCACTGCTTAATGCTCTGGCCACTGCATTTTCTCTTTGCCACCCATGAAATGTTGCTACAAAGTAGCAACAGTCCATTTTTGGCTTGAACCCAACTTGCTGTATTAACCTACTGATAAACCAAATGATAGTGATAGGTGATATGAGGATCTGGACAGTTTGTGTTTTCTAGATCTACTCAGTCTGATTCCAGATGTATCATTGTAATTATATGATGAAATTATGTTGTGTCTGCCCAGCTTTATGACTCAATACCCAGCTCAGGAAGCAAAGCTTAGATCATACTGTAATACAATTTCACAGGCTATGAAATCAGGTCTTGAATCTCTACTGGTAGGTGATAGGATGTAGTTTTCAATAGCAATAATCTATTATTTAATAAATAATGGATCATTTACTATCCATTTATAACTGGTGGATATTTATATTTATAAATTTATGAATGGTGGATAATTTATTATTGAACATGTTTTATGAATTGAATTGTGTTTTCTCAAAATTCATGTCTTGCTATTCTAACTTCAGAATGACTGCCCTTGGAGCTAAGACTTTGAAGGTGGTAAATAAGATTAAATGAAACCATAGCTTTGGATCCCAGGAACGCTACTAGATGGGTGTCTTTACAAGAAGAGGAGGTGAGACCAGAGCCTCCCTATACACACAGCTCTCTCTCCACATGTGGAGAATAGGCCATGTGAGGCACAGTGAAAAGGGCACCAAGAACAGAGTTCACCAGAAACAATCCAGAAAACACCTGAAGATTGCATTTCTGGTCTCCAGAACTGTGAGAAAATTATTTCTGCTATTTAAGCTGCCTACTCTGTGGTACTCTGTGGTACCCTGGTAGATTAATAAAAGATGCTGTAGACCTATCCAAGATGCAACACTACCCTTCTATACTCAGGATAGCTCCAGCACCCAGTATACTGGCTGCAACACAAATTGAATATATGTTAGAATTCTTTTATGCTCTGAGTTCTGCTCAAACATGACATCTCTCTTTTGATACATTGTAGAGAGCTAAGAAATTAGCCCCAATGACAAGGTCAGTCTGCTGCAAACTGACAAGGCTCTTGCATCAGCCAGGTCTGCTGCAACCTGATACGGTCCTTGTATCAACCAAATCGTGGGCCCAGAACAGATCAGGTAAGGGGCACTCAAAAGAAGAGTAAGCCCCTCTCGATAGGAGACCATATATGCTAGCAAACTAGACTATTGGGCAATCAGTATTTGTGGCAAGCATTGATTGGAAATGACCATCCTGGAATGCCTGGAATGTCTAATGTATAAGAACTCAAGAGAAAGCAACAATAAATGAGAATAGATCAGGAAACTGTCTTGTCTCCATTTCTCGTGTCTCCTGTCCCATCCCCATTCCCACTCCTTCCTCCAGGTCTCTGTTGACGATCCCGCGGGTCAGGACAATACATGGATTGGTGGAATCTATCCAAGTCCATTATGTGCTCAAAGTTCAGGGGCCTATTAATGACTGTGAATTTTCTTTAAGCCATAAATTGTAACTGCTGTCCAGCATTCCTTGGATCACCTGGTTTCTATGTATTTACAATTATTTGTCATTTCCTATTCCCTAGGTTTGGTCAACATTGTATCAGTAAGGTAGTTGGTGACTATGGACTAGTACAAGACTATTACAACCTATTTATTGCAAGACTATTACAAGACTATTGTGAGACTATTATCATGACACAATAGGAGAGTTAACTCAAGCATCTACCAAAACTGAATGTGTGTTGTTGTCCATTCCAAGCAGAAAGGATTTTTTATTCTTCTTTGTGATGAGAATTGGGAAAACTGCCTTTACCCAAGCAATAGTTTTTACTTGTGTCATTGACATTACATATGTCAGAGAATGTGTTATCTACTGCAGCTGCTAAAATTTGGAGCTACAATTTGACTAAAATTTTAGTAGTTGTATTAATTTTCTGGGGCTGTTATAACAAATTACCACAAATTTGGTGACTTAACACATTTGTTTTTTGTTTTGAAAATCTGAGTTTCACAGTTTCCAAGTCTGAAATCAGCTTCAAGGGGCTAAAATCATGATGACAATAGGGTCCTCAAAGGTAATTCCACATGTCTTAGGTTTTTGTTAAAGCCAGGTAACATTTTTGATATGGAATTTTATTGTGTCAGTTAGTTTTACTGTGTTGTGAATGAACTTTAGTGACTTAAAATAACAAATTTCTTTAAATCACAGTTATCTGAGTTGTCTGTGCAGTTCTGGTGTACATGCACCTGCTGTGCTCTCACTTGCCCCCAGCTGACCCCCATCCTGGCACTGACACCTTTATGTGATCTTTTCCCCTGGATTATGGACAGTCTTAATGACTTGTGCCTAGCTTCTAACCTGCACAGCATGGCAAAATGATGGAGCCTCACCGTGTGAACAGGCAACTGTAATTTCCACCTTGCTGGCTGGCAGAAATGTCTCCATTGACTCTTTCCCTTGATGACTTTTGTGAAGCAAACTGCCTTACTGCTCAGGGCCACATGGCAAGGAGCAGTGTAAAGAAATGGTGTCCTCACCATCCTCACTGCCATCATCGCCTCTAAAGCTACCATCATTCTCTTTCATAGTTTGGCTGAGGGTGGGTTATTTTCAACTGTTGACTATTAACCATTGGAAGAGCTGGGATTAGGCTCTTTTTGTTCAAGCCCTTCTCTTCTCACCCAACCAATTCTGTGTCCAAAAGTTCCTCTCTCTAGCACAACTAGTAAACAACAAAGAGTAAGGTTTGAGAGAATGGAAGGGGCACCAGAGGGAGTAGGGAGGGGGAGGTATCCCCCCCAAAAAATCACCAAAAACACAGAGTTTGTGACCTACAGAACAAAATAAACTAATAAAAAAAGTTCCTCTCTCCAGCTCGCTCCTTATTGATCTAAAAAAGGACAGGGGTAGCCATTCTCATAGTGGATAAAGCAGATCTCAGAATAAAAAAAGTGACAAAGGATAAAGACTGACACTATCTAATGGTATGCAGTTCAAAACCCACCCAAAAGACACAACAATTATCAACATATATTTACCAAATGAAGGAGCATCAAGATTCATAAGACAGATACTTGCAGAACTGAAAACAAATATTGGCAAAAACATACATGTTGTAGGAGACTTTAACACCCCACTCTCACTGAAAGACAGATCAGCAAAGCAGAAACTAAACAAGGACACAAAAGCTATAAAGGAGGACCTAGACCAAATGGACCTAATAGACAGGACACTGCACCCCCAAAGAAAGGAATATACCTTCTTTTCAAATGCATATGGATCCTTCTCTAAAATTGACCACATATTAGGACACAAAGAAAACTTGGACAAATACACAAAAATTAAAATTATACCATTTTTTTCTCGGATCATAAAGGTATCAAACTAGAAATCAACAATGAAGAGAAAGCAAAAAGAGAGTCCAATATATGGACACTAAACAATATGTTACTAAATGAAGAATGGGTAATCAAAGAAATTAAAGATGAAATTAAAACCTACTTTGAAACAAATGACAAAGAAGACACAACATTCCAAAATGTCTGGGACTCAGCAAAAGCATACCTAAGGGGAAGGTTCATAGCAATACAGGCACATATCAAAAACCAACAAACTATCCAAAGAAAAAACCTCATATCCCAGCTTGAAAAGTTAGAAAAAGAACAATAAGAAACCCAAAACCCAGCAGAAGATAAGAAATAATAAAGATAAAAGAAGAAATAAATAGCCTAGAAACCAAAAACAAAACAACAACAAAAAAAAACTATCCAAAAGATCAACAAATCTAAGAGCTGGTTCTTCGAAAAAATAAATAAAATTGACAACCCCCTGGCAAAGCTCATAAAGAAGAGAGAACACTCAAACAGAATCACAAAAGAAAGAGGAGAAATTACAACAGACACAAAAGAAATACAAAGAATAATCAGAGACTACTATGAACATCTATATGGAAACAAATACAACAACCTGGACAAGATGGACAGATTCCTGGAGAAATACAACTACCCAAAATTGAACAAAGAAGAAACAGAGAACCTAAATAATCCAGTCACAAGCAGCAATATTGAAGCAGTCATAAAAACTCCCTAAAAACAAGTTGCCAGGACCAGATGTATTTACAAATGAATTCTACATGACATTCAAAGAGGAAATAATACCTATATTACTAAAACTATTCCAAAAAATTGAGAAAGAAGGAAAGCTCCCAAACACATTCTATGAAGCAAACATCACTCTCATACCAAAACCAAATAAGGACAGCACCAAGAAAGAAAACTATAGACCAATTTTCCTAATGAACACGAATGCAAAAATTTTAAACAAAATCCTAGCAAATCGAATCCAACGATGTATAAAAAGCATTATTCACCATGACCAAGCTGGATTTATCCCAGGGGCACAAGGATGGTTCACCATCCAGAAATCAATTAACATAATCCACTACATCAACAAGAAAAAAATCAAAAATCACATGGTCATATCAATTGATGCAGAGAAAGCATTCAACAAAGTCCAGCGCCCATTTATGCTAAAAGCCCTTGAAAAATTGGGGATCGAAGGACCATACTTCAACATAATAAAAGCCATCTATGACAAACCTACAGCAAACATCATCTTAAATGGGGAAATACTAAAATCATTACAATTAAGATCTGGAACCAGACAAGGATGCCCACTCTCTCCACTACTTTTTAACTTTGTCCTGGAAGTTCTAGCCAGGGCAATAAGGCAAGAGAAAGATATAAAAGGGATACAAATAGGAAAAGAGGAACTGAAGCTATCATTATATGCAGATGATATGATTATGTAGAGAACCCCCAAAAATCTACAAAAAACTTCTTGAAACAATAAACCAGTTCAGTAAGGTAGCTGGTTACAAAATAAACACAGAAGTCAGTAGCCTTCCTATATGCAAAAAGTCAAGCAGCAGAAGAAGAAATTTAAAAAGTCATCCCATTTACCATAGCACCAAAAACAATTAAATAAACAATTAATTTAATTAATTAAACAATTAAATTAGGAAGAAACCTAACAAAACACGTGAAAGAACTATACAAAGAAAACTTTAAAACACTGCTAAAAGAGATAGAAGACATAAGGAAATGGGAAGATAGTCCTTGCTCATGGATTGGAAGAATTAACATCATCAAGATGGCCATCCTACCAAAAGCAATCTACAGATTCAATGCATCCCTATAAAAACTCCAATGACATTCTTTTAAAGAGATAGAACAAAAATTACAGAAATTCAAATGGAATAGCAAAAGACCTTGACTATCAAAAAACCTCCTGACCAATACAGAGAGACTGGAGTCCTAACTATTCCAGACTTTAAGTTATACTACAAAGTCATAATAATTAAAACATCATGGTACTGGTACAACAATAGACAATCACACCAATGGAACAGTATTGAGTTCCTGGAAATAAAGCCACAAATATATAGTCAACTTATTTTTGACAAAGGAAGGAAAAACTTACACTGGAGCAAAGATAGCCTCTTCAATAAATTATGTTGGGGAAATTGGATTAAGACCTGCAAAAAAATGGGGAACAAGACAACATCCTCACATCATGTACAAAAACCAACTCAAAATGGATAAAAGACTTAGATGTCAGACCTGAAACCATAACATACATAGAGGAAAACCTGGGTAAAACTCTCCATGAAGTATAATTCAGAAATCTCTTTTTGGAAACATCTGCAGATGGCAAAAAACTGAAGGAAAACAAACAGCTGGGACTACCTCAAACTAAAAAGCTTCTGTACAGCAAAAGAGAAAACAGAAAAAACTAAAAGAAGTCCAATCAAATGGGAAAAAAGTTTTGCCCTCCACAAAAGTGATAAGGGTTTAATAACGCAGATCCATAAGGAACTTACACAACTAAACAAAAACAAAACAAGAAACCCGATCAAAAATTGGGGAGAACTAAAAGACACTTCTCCAAAGAAGAAATACAAATGGTCAACAGGCGCATGAAAAATTGCTCGTCACTGGCAATCAGAGAAATGCAAATCAAAACCACAATGAGATACCACCTTACACCAGAAAGAATGGCCCACATAAAAAAAAAAAAAAAAAGGCAACGATAAGTGCTGGTGTGGATGTGGAGAGAAAGGAACACTCTTACATGGCTGGTAGAATGTAAACTGATGCAGCCACTATGGAAAGGAGTGTGGAGGACCCTCAAACTGATGAAAATGGAACTACCATTTGACCCAGCAATCACTTGTCTGGGAATGTACCCAAAGGAGATCTCAACGTGGGTACAAAAGGACACCTGTGCTCACATGTTCTTTGCAGCACTGTTTATAATTGCAAGGACATGGAAACAACCCAAATGTCTCAAAACAAATGAATGGATGAAGAAGATGTGGTGTATATTACACAATGGGTTATTACTCATCAATTACAAATGACAAATTTGATGAATTTATTGAAACTTGGATGTACCTAGAAGAAATCATACTAGCAGAAATGAGTCAGAAAGAAAAAGATAGAAATCAAATGGTTTCGCTAATATATGGACAACCAAATGAAAATACACAATGGGAGGGTGGGGGCCAGTTGGAGAGGTCAGGGAGGGGCGGTGGTGGGTGACCCCTGGAGATTAAATTGATGTGAAATATTTAAAAAACAAGTCCCTCTCTCCAACTCGCTCCTTATTGATCTAACTTCTCCAACTCCAAACAATCAACTCTGGACTTGACAGCCAGCACCATGGTGAGCTGGGATCATGTTTCTGCAGTAGAGGGAAGGCACTGGTGCTTGGTTACAGGCTGGTGCTTGTCCAACATGAGAGATCAGCCATGTTCTTCCCAGTCTCTCCTAGGACCCTTTGTGTAGCAAGACCGCCACGGAATTTCTCCAAATGCTTGGCATCTGTTTGTGTGTCCTAGTGACCTGCTGTTCAGTAGCACATCACAGTGTGATTTCCCTGTGGGTTAAGTTCCTGAAGCTGGGATCCTGGTACTTTGAGTTGTCCTGATTTGAAAGTTAGGCTCTGCAACACATTGTCACTGTCCTGATCACAGGCATTTCCCCACTGGCAGACCTGGTATCCAGCAGGCTCCATGTGGTAGCCTAATTTTGCTCCAGTATTACTCAAAGACTCTCTAGAAATCCTTTCTTTCATCTGCTGTCTACAGGCACGAGTGGGCAGTCCTGCCCCTCCACAGGGAATGGGTCTCTGCCTGATGCAGACTCTGGGAAGGGAGGCTGTTGTTCACCATCCTAATTGAAAATCTTTCATGAACCCACCCCATCTCACACTCCCCTCATTTTCCTCTTGGTCGTCTTCTCTGCACTAGACAGAAACAAGGGAGAAAATGAATTGGCTCTATGGAAAGGCAACAAGACGGGATGCCAGAAACTGGAAATGTGTGGAATGAGCCAGAGGGGTGACGTGAGAGAACAGCAGCCGTGATGCAGCACCAGCGAGGCCTGGTGTGCAAATTGCCAAGGAGATCAAGGTCAGAACACAATTGGCTTCAGGAACAATTCAATGCAGAATTTCATTAGGTTTTGAAGGCAGTTCTGTTGGATTAATAAGATACTATAAATGATGGTAATAATTAAATTAATACAAGCATAGCCATTTCTAAAACTGCTTTTCAAATTCATGAGTTCTTGAGCTTCACTTATGAAAAAAGCTTAAGATTTTCTTGACCTGACCAATACACAGATGGACAACTCATTATGCACGGACCTTGCTGTGTCAGTTTGAAAGGAAAGAAAGTCAAAAAGTTGACACCTTTATATGGGGCCTTCCCAACCAACCACCCTCTTCAAAGTTGTGCTCTGAGGCATCCCTAACCCACTCTTTACCTGAGTCATTATTGTAGGTCAAGTGCCTAGACTAGAGCCTGGTATATAGTAGGTATTTAATGCATGCTCATGAATAAGTGAAAAATTTGGCAAATTATTCCACATCCTAATTGTGAGCAGAGTTGCTGAGAGCTAAGGTCATGCAATGCGGGTGGTGTGCAGCTGGAGCCCTGACTAGGACTGGTGTCCTGGCACACAGTGGGCTCATGTTATGCAGGCACAGCCCTCCCGATCACCCTGGTGATTATGGCCCAACATCCTGCACCTCTGGGTGATCTAAGGAGTGAGGAGACACCAGTTGTGCCCTACAGACAGAGAACTACCTAGGTGGGACTGGGGGGAGGCTTCTGAGTACATTCCCCCAAAGTGACATCATCTCAGTCAGGTGCACGGTGGCAGCGACACCACTGGTGTGACTGTGACAGCGAGAAGCCTATAGAGAAAACAGATTGAAACAAAGGGGTCCTGAGGTCCACTGGAATGTGTCTCTGATGTGAGCACCTGAAGTGGCCACCCTGCATGCTTCCCAGCTCTCCCTCCCCTCAGCTCACTGGACAGCTGCTACTTCTGTCCACTTCTGTCCCTGCTCTGTCCTAGCCCTGACAGGATCAAACAGTCTTTAAGAAGGAGACCTCCCTGGCCTTCCTGGACCACTGTACTTCCTTTCCAGTGTATGAAAGGGCACACTCCAGCTCAGGCAGGGTCCTAAGGACTCACACGCTTCCTCAGGGGGCTTTGGTTGCCACTGGGAAGGTGCCCAGTGCTGCAGCATGCACCCTGCCACACCCTGTGCTCTGGAGTTGCAAAGGGGTTGCAATTTCTGAAAATTCTAATGGCGTTGACTCAGCTTACAAGCTTACCCCTAATGCCCAGCCCTGGGGGGGGGGTACTGAAAGCAGCTATTGCCTTGGCCTTGGAGCTGAGAGGCTCATTGGGGAGGGGTGGGGGAGGGGGTCAGGTGAGCAGTCCCTGCCAGACACCAGAAAGGAAGTTGAAGGAGTATGAGCTGAAGCAGTGGGTGGTCTCCCTGGGAACCCAGAGACCTGGCTTTCCATGAAAGCAGAAGCTAAGTAGGTTTCACCATGAAAGGAAACACACTCCCCACCGGTGTAAGGGGCGGTGACAGCAAGGTGCCCTGGAATGGGCTGCTGGCTGGACCTGGCCTCACCAAGCCCAGTGCATTGCTTCTGCTGGGGACCTCAATGGATCCCGCCTGCCTCCTGGAGAGACAGCATGGGGGAGGGTGTGGGTGGAAGCAGGGCTGGTCCCAGGACTACCAGGCCTGCGGTGGGGAGGGGTTTAACAGCAGCCTGTCTTATTCTGAGCCACCTGCAGCTCTCCTGCCTCTGGGAAGGCCTGGCACATAGCAGGCTCCAGCTCATTCTGAGCTCAGTGGTCTCAGTATGTCATTCTGTTAAGTGTGTCATTGAAGGCATGAGAGCAAAAGTGCATCCATGCATGTGTCCTTGCTATCTACTTATCTACCTGTCTGTCTGCCTACCTACCCATCATCTATCATCAATGCAGATACTTTAGGTAGACCACCTCACTGAAACGGTACTCTCCCTGGCAATTTTCATCCCTTAAGGTTTTATTTTGTGAAAATACAAAACACAAAGTTGTTTTTTTCTGTAAAAAAACAACTAGTGCTCCATGCTGGGGAACAGTGGCAAAGCCTATAACACTCGCTGGCAGGTGCAGGGACCAGGGTGGGTGGTTTGCCAGTGTGTGTGACTGTGGTCTGCAGGCTCTCCAGTTGGCGGCGAGTCCCTGTAATAGTGGGGCAGTGGCATCAAGGGGGGGAACTTGATTTGTATGGAGGGCCAGGTATTCTTGAAGAGGCAAAGAAACATTTTCGCTCAGAGGAACTTAATATTATACTTTAAAGCAACACTAAGCCTGTAGTGTTTGAGTTAAATACTTCAAAGTTCACCCAACGTCCTTCTAGAATTTCTCATTTGTTCCTGACAATAGATAAGAGATTATAAGCCCCACTTTAGCTGGGCATGGTGGCGTGCATCTGTAATCCAAGTGCTGGGAGGTAAGAGGCCAGGGATTGCTGGAGTTCACGGGTTCAAGGCTACCCCAGGCAACATAGCGAGACCTGGTCTCAAAAAAGCAGCTGGGCATGGTGGCAGTTGTCTGTAATTCCAGCTACCTGGGAGGCTGAGGCTGGGGATTGTCTGAGTCTGTGGGGTCGGGACTACCCCAGGCAACATTGTGAGACCTAGTCTCAATAAATAAATAAAAAATAAGCCCCACTTTACACATGAGGACCATGAACCTGGAGAGTTTGTGTCCAGCAGCAGTGGAGCTCAGCAAAAATTCTTGGTCCCCAACAGGCTGGGGTTTGAACTGGGAGGTTCAAGGGGTGACCAGGAGACACCTGTGCCTTCAAGGGCAGCCTTGGGAAGTCCTCACCAGACAGACAGAGCCGCATGACTCCACCTGTACACGTGACAGCAAGGTGTGGATGAGCAGTGCCTGACTGACCTTCTCTGCTCCCTCCTCTGAAAGGTTTACCATGAACCCCCAGTCTTACTTACAAGACCTGACCAGGTCTCAGCAGCTCAGATCACTATATTTAACAAATAAAAACACAGAATGCCCTGTTTAATTTGCATTTCAGAAAAATGATGAATTTGCTTATGTAAATGTCAAGGTAAATGGTAACTAACCCTAACCCTTACCCACCTTGCGTTTCATCTAGTAACCACATCTGCAGGCTGAGATACTTGAAGGATTTCCTTTTCCCTCTACACTACCACTCTCTGGTGCCCACATTCTGGATCCTTCTCAGCAGGTCTGGCAGTAGATCCCCCTTTGACAAGGCACCTGTGGACACTGTGACTGACCCCTGAGCGGCAGGGCCACTCAGAGGGAGTTTTCTGCCAACTCCCTTGGACCTGTGGGCCCAGGGAGCGAGAATTCACACTGAGGACAGCGAGGCGGCTTACTGCCACCAGGGAATCCGGGATTGTCACCTCTTAATTTGTACCTTTCTCACTCCTAAAACTGTAGGTTTTACAAGGCCTCTGGGATTCCAGGACCTGGGGCTTAGATGGGACCACAGTGTGCACCCCAGTCCGCCAGGCTGGGCTTGCCGGCTCACCCCTGCATCATCACAGAGGTGGTTCCCACACCAGGCTTCTCTCCATTTGCAGATTTAATTTAGATTAGCATGAAAAAAGCCACAGGCTGCTTTCTGCAGGCTGAATGCTGCTTAATTTCAGGGAGCGATAAGAGAGGGTGGGATCATCTTCCTCTACAGTTTGAGCAAAGGGAGGAAATAGATGAGCTTCTGGAATGATTGTGGGCACCCTGGCGCTCTGGCCACATTCTCCTGGGCCTTGGGCCAGGACTGCCAGGAACAGAGAACCTGTTGTCTTTGCGAGGATCAGGGAGGCCTCACAGCACCAGACTTAGGTCCAGGCTGTAGGCTCACCAGTTCTAGCGCTTCTCCAGCACCCTCTACTTCCACAGTTCCTGCTTGTATGAGACCTACAAGACCCGGGAGCCAGAGCCTTGCCCCCTGGTGGCCGGAGGGATTTATGTCAAAGTGGCTCCTGTGCCGGCAAGGGTGAAAAGGCCCCTGGGTCCCAGGGTGCTTTGGCCTCCAGACTGAAGAGTCTCTCAGCCTCAGCGCAGTTACCTGTGGCCAGAGTGTATTTTTTAATACTATGAAGTTATTCCCATTCTCCCCTCACAAACCTCCCCCCCCCCCCAAGGGGGTGAATAAAAGTGAAGCAAGGCTGGCCATCCTTCCTCAAAGCCTCCAGACTGTTTCCATGCTGATCGGTGTGATTTTGAAATGCAGCTGGGTTTTCACTTCCATCCTGTAATCTTTCTCCTGCCTAGATTCAATTTAGATTAAGAAGAACAAAGGCAGGGCATGTTTGCCCTCAGCTCAGTCAGAGGTGCGGAGTTCAGCTGTCATCCCTCCGGCCCCTGCACCCACCTCTCAGCCTCCCTTTTGGAAGGCACAGTGAAGAGGAGGGTCTGGGAACTACTGCACACAAACCAGCCCTCTCCTCCTTACCCTCCCAGCATGTAGCCTCCTCACTCTCTTCTCTCCTGTGGTCCACGTGCTGCCTGCAGACAGAGGAGGGATTTCCAGGCCTTCTCCTGGGCTTCCTGAGCTCAGCAGACCTGGTCTCCCCATATTCCCCGCTGTGTGTTTTCCTGTACAACAGTGCCGGGCCAGCTGTCAAGCAAGAAAGCCCCCTCCTGACCCCTTCACTGCTCGCTGTCACCCCCTAGAACCTACTCGAGAAGTGAAATTCTGTTTCCCTTAAATTTTATGAATTTACCAGTTGCTTGCATGCCTGGGGATACATTTTCACACTGACATATGCACACTCTCAACTCATCCTCTTCCTCAGTCCTCTACCTGAGTTGGGTCACCTGGGTCCTGCCTCCACCACCAGTGATGAAGGATGCCTGCGGCTGAGAATACCACTGGGCACCTAAATTGTGCCTGGGAAGACCTACTATGAGTTGACTAAGAAGGTGACTTGTAGGTGTGGGTTGCCTGTGGGAGAGGCCTGGCCCCACGCTTTCAGAAAGACAACCTCATATGAACCATTAATTCACTACATCTTCTCTATCAAGTAAGAAACCTCAAGAGCCACTGTCAGTTAGGTTCAGCTGTGAAGCTGCCTGGCCCTGCTTCCAGAGTCTAGATGTGGTAGAAGCCATTTGCAGGCTCTCCCTTCAGTGTGTGATCATTCTTACGCCCCGAGAAGACAGGGTCCCCGTCCTGCTCGACTTCACGCTACAGATGGGACTGTTCTTACCTTTCCACCTGAAGCCCACAACCCCTTCCATCCCACCCGGCATTCACTCAAGACTCAAGACCCTGGGATTCCTTAGGAGTCCGTGTCCAGGATGTGAGCAAGCACCCTCCTTGACCATCCGTAGGAGGGTGGACTGCTCTGCACTGCATATGTCCTGAGGCTGGCAAGGGAGGGGAGACTCTGAAGTCAGATGAGTGACCTGTGGTGTTGGTGCACACTTAGTGCAATCTCCCGACCCCCAATACACACACACACACACACACACACACACATACACACACAGCAGCATCAGGGTTGGGAGTAGAAAGTGAAGACTTGTGGGAAATGACCTGGGGAGAGACCGGTGGGCAGCACTCCCTGCCTGCACCATCGTGTCTGTCAGCATGGAGTTCTGAGGGGTCCAAAAATCTCCAACCTGGTCACAAGAGCAGGAGGATAGAAAACAAACCTTTCGCATGTAGTTTTCTGGATTCATTTATAATTAGAAAGTATTCAGTATAATTAAAAAGAGTATGTGGGCTCTGTCTGACTGTGCCCTGGTCTAGGATGTCTCCTAGGTCTCCTGTAAGAGCTCCACGTTTTGTTTTGTTGCCTCAGCTCTGTGTCCTGGGAAAACTGGTCTCCCCAGATTTTTGGAGGCCCCTGGGCCCAGGGTGCTGACCAGTCCTTAGGAAGTTAGTTTCCATCCCAACAAGACTCACCTTCATGATGTAATAAAAACTAGGCTCTTGATCTTTGCCACTTGATCAAAGACACACTAAAATCTGTGCTGTTTCCTGTGGTGGGGCATATGGACACTTCTTTTTGTTCTTGACACCAGGATCCTAAATTCCTGGAACTTTCCTGGGTGATGGGAGCCCCTTTTGTTCTAACGAGGCTACTCTCGGTAGCTTTCTGGACAGCTTCAGGATGGGTGTCAGCTGCCAGAAAGACTGAGCTCTGATTAAAAACCGAGATCTTCCAGCTGCACTCTCCCTCCCAACCTCTGGACAGTGGAGAGAGGCTGGAGATTAAGTCAGTCACTATCATGCCTGTGTGACCAAATCTCTACAAAACCACTAAATGGTGAGCTTGATGAGCTTCCAGGTGGGTAGACATGTTCCTGTGTGGGGAGGGTGGTTGACCCCAGTGTGGGGAGCAGAGACGTGAGCTCAGGACCCTGCTGGACCCCATCTGGTACATCTACACATCTGACTACACATCTGGATGCTTTTCCGTGGCCTTTGTGTCCTTCTGTGTCCTTAAACGTCAGTAAGGCGCCTCCCTGAGTTCTGTGAGCAGTCCTAACAATCCATCAAGCCTGGTGACTGAAGGGTTACTGGGACCCCTGACTTACAACTGGTCCCTCAGAAACACAGAAAGTCTGGGACTTTCAGCTGGCATGTGAAGCAGGGCCACCCTCAAGGGACTGAGTCCTCGACCTGTGGGGCCTGATGCTAACTTCAGACAGTTCTCAGAATTGATTTAATTTGTGGGTGTTGAGAGAGTTGTGAAGACCCCTCCCCCCTCTGCTTTGCCCAGCCTTGGCAATGAAAATGGTTCCAGCTCTGGCCATCTGGAGGTGAGGAGAGGAGGTGAGAATAAAGCCCACACATGTTGGTATAGGGCTCTTCCCAGCCAAGAGGTCTGCCTCCTAGCCTGCTGCAAGTCTCTTAGGATCTGGAATCCTCCCTGGCTCCATGGGCTGGCCTGAGCTCCATCTTAGCACCCCTCTTCTTACTGAAGAGGTGGATAGACCTTTCCTGGAGTGGTGTTTCTGCAATGAGTATATGCAGCTCAAGCATGCATGTGAGCTGTCTCCTCCACCCATGCACCCTTACCTGAATGGAGGGAAGGCCTGGGAAAACCCAGCAAGCAGAGTTTTGTGGCTTTTGATTTTGATTTTAAAACCTTACACTCAGGAGAGCAGGAGAGATGTGAAAGAGCTCATTATGACTTTTATAGATCTGGGGGCCAAATGATGAATGTTTACCCCCAGAGTTTTTAACTCCCATAGAACATTCTTTCCTCACTCCAGTTTGCAGATGGGAGCCCAGAAGCACAACACTAGCATGGAGCAGGGCAAGGAGGTGGGGTCGTCTGTGTGCATGAGGCTTCTGCCTTTCTAGGACTTGAGACTCACAATAGATTAATGATCATGGCTGGTCTAAAGGGAATAGAATTATTAGTAATCTATTCCAGACAGGACGGGCTCTGCTCTCCTGCTCCCAACCCTGTCACTAGAGGTGGAAGGCTGGGGAGCTCTATTAATCAGGCTGTTCTGATGTTCTGCCCGCTCAATCGTCGCAGGAGTGAATATATTGCTCAGAAAACATGTGAGGGATTGTTACAACACAGACACTTGGAGGCATTATTTTCATTGTCAGGCTGCTTGATGGTTTCATAATTTTAATAGAACTGAGTGTTAGACTCAAAGGAGCAATTAATAAAGGAGTTCACAAACATGGTGACGGCTGAAGTACTCTCTCCAAGTGCTGGATGAGCTCTGGATGGGTCTGGGGGACAGCCCTTTCGTCTGCTTGCTCTTCTGGAGAAAAGTCCCCACTTAGTCCTCAAGCCCCTCTGCCCCCACTCACGGCACTCCCCTGGAGGCAACTGGATGAGACAAACAAGAAGCTGTCAACCACGCACAGGAGGCAGGGTTTTCTCAGAAGTCTACACTAGAAATCCCCTTCTGATTTAAGGGGGAAAGTGGGGTTGGTAGGGAAGGTTGACAGGTTCCAAGAACTATAAAGAACAGGAGTCCAGCTGTCAGACCGGGCTGAACCCAAGAACTCAAAGGCACCAGAACTTCCAGTTCGTGGCCCAACTTTCTGCCATAACTGGCCCCTCTGTTGCTGTTGAGGAGCCCTTAGATCCCATGTCACCTTCTGCTGCCTTTGCTCCTGACCCCGTCACCTCTGTCATCTGTCTCTCTGTGGCAAAAGCAGGACTTTGCCAGGGACACTACAAACAAAAAGGCCCCTCATCCAAGATGGTGCTGTCCCATCCATGGGGGCCTGGAGCTGGCGGCACACAGCACACGGTGGGCCAGGGTCCAACTCATGATGGCAGCTGGAGACAGAGTCCTGAGAGGACAGCACAGTGACCACAGCGACAATCTGGAGGTGGGGTTGGATGTTGGACCAGACAGCTCTGGAGGCAGCTGTGCTCAAAGGTGGAGCAGGGCCATCAGGAGCAGCGGCCAGCTCTCAGACCAGGCACTGGGGACTAGTCACCTGCGCACAGTGCTGGGGAGCATGACAGCCATTGTGAGTTGTTGGCGCACAGCAACAGCGAGCAGCTCTTTGAGTCACCAAGTCTGAGACCCAGTACTCCTTTTAGGTGATGTCAGAGGCAGGCAGGAGATAGATCCTAGCCTAGTCTCTGCAAAGCTCTTCAGCTTCTTTCATCAGAGGTCAATTTCTGGGTCCTTCTTTCTTCAGAGGAACAGAGTGTCTCAACTGTCTCTTCCCCTGCCTTATATAGGGTTCCTCACCCTACCTTACTGATCAGACCATTTTCAAGTCCAAGTGACCAACTGGACCATCTTAGCTCCTTCTTGATTTTGGAGTTGAATAATTAAACATATATGAGGTGATTAAGTATGATTGGTTCATTTGCTCACACCTGATGGGTCCATTCTGTAACCCAGGAGCCAAGTATATAAAAGAAAACTTGGTGTCTGCATAGACCCTGACTGCCAAGATCCAGCCTGCTCTGACCTCAGGACAGGCTGGTAGGCTCTAGAAGCCACAGCCAGAGCCCATCTCAGGAGCATGAGCTCCTGCCTCCAGCCTTGAACCAGGGGCTACAAGGCTAGCTGTTATCTCTGACATCAGAGCTTGTTCCAGCACAGGCCAACTTTGCTTCTGCAACTCCAGTGGGGCTGCATGCTCTGGGGCAGGGTGGCAGGGAACCCCCCCACCACCACCTGCCATCACTGCTGATATTATTGTTTAACATTCCTTACCTGTGAGCTGCATCTGGGGCAGAGCGCCAGCATCCTAAGGAGGAGGGGCATTCTGGCTCTCCAACCCAGCTAGCCCTGGGAGGCCATCAAGGCTGGTCCCAGCTATCTTATAGCCCTTTGTTGCAGGGTGACCTATGTGCTGTCCAGAAGCCATGTTCTGGCTACCCACCCCCTTGATCAACAGATCCTTGGGGCTCAGGTACTCAAGTTGGGGGGTTTGTGGGAAGGACTGCCCTGAAGCAGCATGCTCTGGGTGGTGGTGGGCAGGATCCCTACCTGCCGCAGTAGCTGATGGAGCTGCTGGTGTCCCTGGAGCATAAGTGAGGGAAGCTGCCTCTACCACTAGGCCTCCAGCTGCAGCTGCCTAGGCCAGGAGCCTCTACAAGGCCTGGGTGGTTTGTGCCCCCAGAGTTGCAGCCTAAGTTTCCCAGCCTCCTTCATTAAAGGGAGGAGAGAGTGGAAAAGAGCTGGTCTTGCCCTCAGGCCTCTGCAATGAGACTCTGGTTCAAATAAATATGTGCCCTAGAAGCTGACTGTGTAGATGATCTTTCCCTTTTAGATGGGGCATAAATTCAGAGAAGTATACTCCTCAGGTCACACAGCTGTGTGTGTCAGAGCTGAGGTTCGAACCAGATCTTGTGACTTCATTGTTGTGATTATGGCACCACACAGGGCAGGGCTGGACTCAGATCCACAGAAACTGGAACTCAGGGGCCTACTTGTCAGAGATCGGAAGGGGAATATAGGCGAGAGACAGAGAGGTGGAGAAAGAGAGACAGAGACAGTGGGAAACAGAGCAAGGGGGGGAAAGGATGCACAGAAGGTCAAAGAGACAAAGAGCCTGCAAAGGAGAAAGAACTAGAGCCAGAGATAGGGAGAAAGAGACTGGCAGAAAGAAAAAAGAGAAAAGCAGAGAGAGGAAGAGAGAGAGACTTAGAGAGGAGAGAGAGGACTGAGATGGAGACAGCAATCTTGATCAAGTGAGAAAGAATGGGAAGAAAACAGAATGGGAAGAGAGAATGGGGATGGAGAGAGGAAGAGAGAGAAGGGAGAGGGGATGGGGTAAGGGCAG
Source organism: Uropsilus gracilis (assembly GCA_004024945.1). Taxonomy (NCBI): domain Eukaryota; kingdom Metazoa; phylum Chordata; class Mammalia; order Eulipotyphla; family Talpidae; genus Uropsilus; species Uropsilus gracilis. Next base: position 38,783 of record PVHY01013268.1, read on the forward strand.
GGCAGGGAGCGGGAGAGGAGAGGGAGAGACTGCAGTGGGCAGCTTGCCTGGTTCAGTTCTAGGGGGGTGGCGTTGGCTCCCCATATCACAGCTGCACTGGATGACTTAGTGGGAAACAGAGAGAGGGAACCTATTAAAGAAACATTTAAAATCATTAGCAAAATCTAATTATTGAACAGTTCCATTTCCACATGTTTTGCTTGATCATTTACCTCAAAGTGAGGATTCATTATATATCTACTTCATTAAGAGAGAACTTGGGGCACCCGATCCCCAGCCTGGACCCCTCTCAGCCTTCTGAGAGAGCCTGCACTGGGCAGGATGCTGGACCACTCACTTCCTGGGCTGACTCAGCCTGGCTGGGGGCTGACAGGCTAGAAGCTTTGCCTTTCTCAGGTTCCCCCGTCTTTACCCCTCAGTGTCCAGGGTGTTGTGGAACCAAGAAGACAGTGTGGCCATCCTGTCTTGCCTCTCCTGGGAGCACCTCCACATATTCCAGAACTAGGTGTGGGTGGGTGTGCAGGGGGCCCTGTGGTGTGCCTGTAGCTCTTGACTGCTAGGAGACAGGGCGAATCCTCCAACTTCCTAAACTCTCCCTTCTGGCCATAACGTAGCCAGAGTAGGCGATCTCATTATGGTGCCATTAGATGCACATAAAGTGGTTGTTGCACAGCCCTTAGTTAATTATAAAGTCATCACAAACACTGAAGGGAACATTGTTTGATTTACCCTAATTGTTTAGATTATGCTTAAGTTCTCCTGATTGGAGTTTGGACCTTGGTGGAATGACAGGGAGCTGGGAGGGGTCCCAGAGCACAGGGATCTGTATGGGGAGATGGGTGAGACCTAGGGCAATGTGGGGGACACTCAGACCTTGGGTTGCAGTTCTCATACATCCTTCTGGGGCTCAGGATGAAACCATCTTTGGGGTCTGCTGGTGCATCTGGGCTGCTAAGCAGATGCTCAGAGTAACACATGGAGCATTGGGGGAGGAGATTCAGGACACACAGCCAGTCCACAACTCTGCCAACAGTCCACGTACCTGGGCCACCTGTTTCCTCCCACAGCCCCTGCACCATTCTGCGAACACCTTATACAGTTTTGCTCAGGTTACTGGAACAGACAACTATAAGCTACGTGGCTTAAAACAAAAGACATGTATTATCTCACAGTTCTAGAGGCCAGTGCTCTGAAATCAGGCCAAGCTTCCTCCAAAGGAAGGGGGGAATTCTTTGTCTCTTTTGGTTTCTGGTAGACCCGGGCTGTCCTCGACTTGTGGCCACATCATTAGGATTTCTGCCTCCAGCCTTGCCAGTCTCCTGGGTCTCTGCATCTTCCCAGGGTCACTTCCTATAAGTACCCAGTCACTAGACAGGGATCCATCCTCCAGTGTGACCTCATTTCTTTGCAGCAGATGAGGTCATATGGAAAGGCGTTTGGAGTTAATGTTAACACATATTTTTATGGAACATAATTCAACTCATAACACCTTCTTATAGTTGTCATAGTTGCTACAACATGTATGCTATTGCACAACCCTTGGAGCAAAAAGAGAAAAGAAGTGCTCTTGTAATGTTCACTGGTGCATAGAACATAGTGCAGAGGTTTCCTTCTGAGTATTGATCCTCCCGCTTCTCTCTCTGCCCTCAGACCTGCCCCATCTGCAGCACCAAGGTATTGATAAGGTCAGCAACCAGAAGGTGCAAGCTTCCAGTGCCAGGATGTAGGTCAGTGTGAATAGGGGACTGTTCTCCACCTGCACCAAAGCCTTGTAAACCTGGTCTCCTGTGTTGTCCCAGAAGGGGACTGTCCTCACTTCCCCAGGCCTCTGGAGGTCCCTACATCTGCTTCCACATTATCCAGGAGGGATCTGGAAGGACAACAGCAAGACTGCAGCCCTAATGGACTGAGTGCCAGGCTAGCCTCACCCAGCAGTGGTCTGATTAGAGGGACAACAGCATGCAGGTCAGCTAGAAGAGCCCCCTTAGACCCATGGATCAACTATTGTGTGCTAGTACAGATAACTGACCCATTAAAACGACCACCTCATTATTTTTGCCTTATGCATCACCTGTCTTGAGATGATTTTGCAGAACAGAACAAGGCCATTTCCACTCTAGAGAAATTAGCTGCAAATTGACTTGTATTTTCTCATTGACTTTCATGATGGAGTCAGAGATGTGGTCTCTGGTCACCTCTCAGGCCCACAGCCCCATTTTGGCTTCTTTTTCTTCCCTTTTCCCTTACAGGGCATTATTTCTGGGCTCACGAGTGCTCCAGTCACACAAGATTCCAACAGACCCTCCATTCTGCCCTATGCCCCAGCCCTGCTCAGGGCCCCATTCCTCATACCACCCTGTCCACCACGCCAGTCTCCATTTTCCTGTCACAAGTCAGTGTGGTTACATGAAGAACCTGGGTTGTTTTAAAGGGATCGAGTGGACAAGGGCAGGCCCGCCACACTGGGTATCTCTTTGGGGCAAAATGCAGGAAGTCATTTCCTTGCGGATACCTTTGCAGGCAACTCAGGGTGGCACAGAGAACTTCCAAGGTTATTTCTAGCTGGAGCCTCTATTCTAGCCTTTAGGCCCATCTTTCTTTTTGAATTCGGAAAGGAGATGTCTATCGAGGGTGGAGGAAGGTGATATTGCTGTGATTTTACCAGTTTTTGGTCTGGTGAAAACCACCAAAGGAATTCAATGACACAGGGAAGCAAGTAGAAAGAGGCAAATCATTTAGAAGCCACTATGGAAGACTGTGTGGAGGACCCTCAAACAATTGAATGTGGACTTACCATTCGACCCAGCAATCCCACTACTAGGAATATACCCAGAGAACAGGAAGACATTAATTCAAAAGGACACATGTACACACATGTTCGTTGCAGCCCTGTTTACAGTTGCAAAGAATTGGAAACAAACCAAATGCCCCCAAACGGATGATTGGCTTAAAAAAATGTGGTACATATACACGATGGAATACTACGCATCCATCAAGGAGGACAAACACATGTCATTCGCAGCGACCTGGATGGAGCTGGAAAAACTCATATTGGCGGAAATAAGCCAAAAA
>PVHY01013269.1:0-41853 GCA_004024945.1 Uropsilus gracilis
GACGCCACAGTCTGCTCCAGGTAGGGAGCGTATCCTACCTGTCTCAGGTGGTGCGGGTGGGCTACCTGCTTCTCTCAGCAGGGTCGGAGTCCCCTTTGCAGCTGCCTCTTTTGTCCGCGAGAGCCTCAGTCCGCTCTCAGGACTTTGGGATGGGCGCCGTTAACTCCAGGTGGGTTCCTTCCCCACCCCCGTTATCCCATGTTGGTTTTTTAAAATGTAGTTTGTGAGACATAATACATAGCTCTATTTTAAAAAAGGTCAATGATCCAGTACAGTATGAGTTTGCACTCACTAACCACTCCAACTTTAATACTCAAAATGCTCTTTTAATGCTCAAAAACAAATAACAAGATCCCTGAGTTCTCTTGTTGGCAGAGCTGTGTTTTCTTTAAACACTTCCTTAGAACACCACAGTTATTTGAAGGATGTGTCATACAGTCTGATGTTGGCTTAAGAAAACATGAGATGAAGGACATTCAGTTGCCTTTTTGATTTATTTACTCAATTCTAGAAATAAGCGACCAAGGGAGCTTTAATTCTGTAAGCTGAGAGACCATGTACAAGTTCCAATCTTTTGAACTTTGAGTCTCCTCTATAATTCTGGAGTGAGTGGTTATCTGGGTTGGAATGGACTCACCAACCAAGGCTAGTAGTCTCAGTATCATGTGCAACACTTCAACCCAATTGGTCTTCAGTCCCAATTATATAAGAACTTCTGAATAAGTTAATTTTGTCCTACCACAGCTCAAAAACACTCAACATGGAGGAATTGAACCACAACATTATGCCAGAAATTGTGCCTGGATTGAACCACAACATTATGCCAGAAATTGTGCCTGCTGTTGAAGAATCAGAGATAAACAATATATGGAACCAAGATAAAGTGAATGGGCATATAAGCAAACTCTTCCAATATCTTATGGTATGTGTGATATATGGGTAGATATGGGATATTTTGTTCACCTGAATGATAGGAAACTTTCTTTGTGGTGAATATTTTGAAGGATACTATTATTTCACATTCAGTGGAGAAATTAAGATAGAAAAGGGGATCCAGACAGAGAGAACAGCCGGGCACTCATGCTTGTAAGCTTCAGCCTATGAAGCGGCGGGTGCTAGGGATCGTGGTTTCGGTCCCGCCTGGGGCCCGTAGCAAGACCTAGTTCCAAAATAATAGCCAGGTATGGTGGCGCGTGCCTGTAATCCCAGCTACTTGGGAAGCTGAGGCTGGGGAGTGCTTGAGTCTGTGGTACCCCGGGCAAAACGTGAGCCTGTGTGAGGTTCCACGGGCAAAAATAGCAAGACCTGGTCTCAAAAGAAAAAAAAAAACAGAGAAAACATCATCACTGAAAGTACAGAGGCATGAATCAGCATGTTGAGTGTAAAAAAATCATATCAGACATGAATAGCAAAGCAAAGAGTGATAAGGGATTACCTTGTGCGGAGTCAGCAGGACAGTTGATGTGGAAAGAAGGAAATTTTCCCAAATGTTTGGACAGTATTTATAGGTTATAAGAAGTTATCAAAGAGGCTTAAGCAGATATCTTATAACTCAAAGGGATAATAACACTTTATACCTAAAGCTCTATACCAGCACCCTTTTCCTCAGATCTCTATATAACAGATATTCAAGTTATCCAGAGATAAACATCATTTTCTTCAGTTGGTGGGAACTTGGAGGTAACTATCACATCACTTAATTCATAAATATTCAGGTAGTTTATTAGAGTTGGTTTGGAAACGGTTACCTTCTTACAGTTGCTTCCCTATTCTCCTTCCAGATGGGAAGTCTCATTACCAGTGCTAGGTAACCAAGGCTTTCTTTTTAAAAAATTTATTTAAATTATATATATATGTTTTACATCATTGTGATCCCTGGGGATCACCCACCACCTCCCCTCCCTGGCCACTCCAGCTGGTTCCCTTCCCCCATTTGTGTACTTTCGTTTGGTGGTTCATATATTAGTGAAACCATTTGGTTTCTGTTTTTTTCCTTCTGACTTGTTTCTGTCAATATGATTTCTTTTAGGTACATCCATATTACCAAAACATTGTCAAATTTGTCATTTTTTATTGATGCATAATATTCCATTGTGCATATATACCACATCTTTTTCATCCAGTCATCTGTCTTGGGGCATTTGGGTTGTTTCCATGTCCTTGCAATTATAAATAGTGCTGCAATAAACATCCGAACACAGGTGTCCCTTTGTACCCACAGTGAATTCTCCTTTGGGTAGATTACCAGAAGAGCGATTGCTGGGTCAAATGATAGTTCCATTTTCATTAGTTTGAGGGTTCTCCACACTGCTTTCCATAATGGTTGGACCAGTTTACATTCCCACCAGCAGTGTAAAAGTATTCCTTTCTCTCCACATCCACACTAGCTAGCACTTGTCTGTTTTTTGGATGTGGGCCATTCTTTCTGGTGTAAGGTGGTATCTCATTGCGGTTTTGATTTGCATTTCCCTAATTGTGAGTGACATTGAGCAGTTTTTCATGTGCCTGTTGGCCATTTGGACTTCCTCCTTAGAGAAGTGTCTTTTTAGACCTCCCCATTTTTTAACTGGGTTTTTTGCTTTGTTTTTGTTGAGTTGTGTGAGTTCTTTGTGTATCTTTGTTATCAGACTCTTATCACTTGTATGGAGGGCAAAATTTTTTCCCACTCGGTTGGGATTCTTTTTGTTTTTTTCAGTTCTCTCTTTTGCTGTACAGAAGCTCTTTAGTTTGATGTAGTCCCATCTGTTTATATTTTCATTCATCCTTTTGCCAGCTATAGATATGTTCAGAAATGGGTTTCCGAATTGTAACTCATGAAGGGTTTTGCCCAGGTTTTCCTCTATGTATTTTATGGTTTCAGGTCTTACATCCAAGTTTTTTATCTATCTTAAGTTATTTTTTATACATGGTGTGAGGGAGGTATCTTGGGTTCATTTTTTTGCATGTCTCGGTCCAGTTTTCCCAATGCCATTTATTGAAGAAGCTGTCCTTGCTCTGATGCAAGTTTTTCACTCTTTTGTCAAAGATTAGTTGACTATATATGTGTGCTTTATTTCAGGGGATTCAGTTCTGTTCTATTGGTCTGATTGTCTGTTTTTGTACCAGTACCAAGCTGTTTTAGTTACTATGGCTTTGTAGTATAGTTTGAAGTCTGGCATAGTAATACCTCCATTCTCTCTTTTTCTGATCAGGAGGTTTTTCTATAATTGAGGTCTTTTGTTCTTCCATATGAATTTCAGTAATTTTTGTTGTATTTCTTTGAAGAATATCATTGGAATTTTTATAGGGATTGCATTGAATCTGTAGATTGCTTCTGGTAGGATGGCCATTTTGATGATGTTAATTCTTCCAATTCATGATCAGGGAATGTCTTTTCATTTCCTTGTGTCTTCTTCTATCTCTCTCTTTTTTTAATTTGCATATATATGTGTATTTATATTTATATTACATTATTCCATTATTGTGTACCCTGGGGCTTTCCCACTTCACTAACATTTTTTAACCATCCTAATCTTTTGTGCTCTTCACCTCCACCGTTTTGTTCCCCCTCCTCCTCTCTCGCTCCATGGTCAGTTCCATTGGTTGTTTTCATTCTTTCTTATTCGTTTGTTTGTTTTTCCCTATATCCATCATATAAGTGAGACCATCCTGTACTTCTCTTTTTCTTTTTGACTTATTTCTGCTAATAAGCGTCTTTTTAGTTCTGTCCAGGTTGCTATGAATGACATGTGTTTGACCTCCTTGATTGATGCATAGTATTCCAACATGTATATGTACCACATTTTTTTTAGTCAATCATCTGTTTTGGGGCATTTGGTTTGTTTCCAAATCTTGGCAATTGTAAACAGAGCTGCAATGAACATGCGTGTACAGGTGTCCTTTTGAATTAATGTTTTCATGTCCTCTGAGTAGATTCCTAGTAGTGGGATTGCCGGGTCAAATGGTAAGTCCGCTTTCAATTGTTTGAGGGTCCTCCACACAGCCTTGCATAGTGGCTGGACCAGTTTGCACTCCCACAAGCAGTGTAAGAGAGTTCCTTTTTCTCCACATCTGTGCCAACTTTTGTTGTCTCTTTTATTTATATGGGCCATTCTTACTGGTTTCTTCTATCTCTTTTAGTGGTGTTTTGAAGTTTTCTTTGTATAAATCTTTCACGTGTTTTGTTAGGTTTATCCCCAAGTATTTAATTTTTTTTGGTGCCATGGTAAATGGGATGTTTTTTTAAAATTTCTTCTTCTGCTGCTTGACTTTTTGTGTATAGGAAAGCTACTGTCTTCTGTGTGTTGATTTTGTAACCAGCTACATTGCTGAACTGGTTTATTGTTTCTTTTTCCGTGAATTTTTTTGGATTCTCTACATAAAGAATCATATCATCTGCATATAATGAGAGCTTCAGTTCTTCTTTCCCTATTTGTACTCCTTTTATGTCTTTCTTTTGTCTTACTGTCCTTGCTAGAACTTCCAGTACAATGTTAAAAAGAAGTGGAGATATTGGGCATCCTTACCTGGTTCCAGATCTTAATTAGAATGATTTTGGTTGTGGACTTTAGCTATAATGTGTCTCACAGTAAAATATTCCCATTAGAAATAATTTTGAATCCCAAGCTGAGAGTGTACCTCATCCTTCCTTCTAACACAATTCAATTTTCTTTTTGATAAAGGATATTATCAATATATGATACTTTTATCAGTATATGATATGGGTCAATTGGGGAAAATATATGGAAATAAAAAGAAGTCAGTCTCTACATCATAACCAAGAACTAATTCCAGATTAATTGTGACCCTCAGTGTGAAAACTTTTAAAAGATAGCATAGAAGAGCTTTATTACCTTGGGAAAGATTTCTAAATGGAACTCTAAAAACTAGAAAAAAAAAGGAAAATTTAGTAAATTTGATTGCAATGAGTAATCAATTGAACTAAGTATCTCTTTTAGTTAAAACATCTACAGAATGAGTGCTATCTAAAAAGACTCAGATCAAACTTACATATATATTACACATAATATATATAACATTATATATAAAAGGAGTAAAAGACAGGCACACTAATGGAAAAACAGGCAAAATATTTGAATAGAAATTTTGCAACAGTGATAATCCAATGGTCATGAAGCATTTGAAATAGTATTATACTCATTTGCAACTGGGAAAATGCAAATTTAGTCCACAATAAGATATAATTCTGTACCTATCACCTACCAGGATTATCAAATTTCAAATGACTGGCAATGCCAAGTGTTGGTGAGAATGTGGAGTAACTGGAACCCGCATACATTGCTGGAGGGAGTGAAAATCAGTTTAACAGAGAACTGCTTGGAAATATCAACAAAAGTTCACATATACATATCCAATAGTCAGCAATTCTAATTCAATGTATGTAATCAGAAGAGAAGCATACATATGTGTCCCAAAAGACAGGTACAGATATGTTCAAAGTAGCCTTATAAGAACATATGGGACAGAGCAAAAGATGTATGAAAGGGTTAAGTATATAACAATACAAGCCCACATTTACCAAATTTTCCTTTAAAGTTATCAGCCAACCAACACCTTGTTTGGCATCACAGCCTCAGATGACTGCAGTTAAACAAATGCCCTGATTGGTTTTGACAAACTCTTTGGCGATAAGGCTTTCCTTATGGAGTAAGCTCAGAGTTTGGTAAAATAAAGACAAATCTTGTGAATAGGCCTTTTCCAGAAAGCTGTCAATCATGTCAAATACTAAGAATTCTCTGGGAATGGATCTTTTAGGGAAAATCCAGAATGTTCTGTTCCACTCCCTCCAGTTGCTGTTAGGCTGCTGGTTTTCACAGCTGCTTTGGTTTTAAGGTTGGTGGTTTACAAAGATTATCCCAAAACTGGGGATGGGGATGGTATAGTTAGAATGCAAAAAAAACAAAAAAAAAAACCAAAAAAAAAAACAAAAAACTGTTCTTACTGAATTTCAACTGTTTTCATTAAATAAATGTTTTTTTGAATTATTGCAAGCCTTGAGTTTAGCCAGAATTCTGTACTAATTGCTCATGACATATTTTTGGTATGTATTCTCAATGCTTTTATGTAGGAGAAGTTTTAAAGGCCTTTGTTTCATTATTCCAGAAGTGTTTAGATGCAGATTTAAGAAGAAAGAAAATAAGGTCAATTTTGTGTTAATTGAATCAAACTTGTCTTCGAGACACCAAAGAGATGTTCAGTATATAGTTAAATACATGCATTTTTAAAAACAGATGCAATTGTTAATATTTATTCTTGAACATTAATTGAAGAGGGTTGATTTAATACTCATTACATGTTAACATTACTAATCACACAAAGCCCTTCTTGAATGTATGTATAAATGTATATATGTGGGTACAATTTGAATATATTAATGCACATGTTTGTACTTATATGTACATTTTTATTCCTTTCTCCCTCCACAGGTAGTTGTTTTGATGTAGCTAACCTATATCTTTCACTTTATCAAGTGTTCTAAAATACATATCATTGTTTTTAGTTCATGTTTTGTGTGCACTCAAGAAAATATAGTTTGATACATGTGTGTACACCTATATCTATACACACATATATCAACAGACACATAGTCATCTGAGGGATTCTCAAACTTCGCTGCACACTGGAATTGTCTGTGTAGCGTCAGTCTGATGCTCAATTTGTAGTCCATAGTTTAACAGTTTGTCTATCATTTCTGATTTTTCTATTTGCATGATAATCTTGTTAATACCAATCTCATAAAATGTGATGCATGTGTCATGAGGACAGAGGCCTTGTCTCGTTTTGCTCATTATTCTGTTTCTAGCACATAGCATAAGCCTGGCACATACTAATGTCCCATAAATATTTGTGCAACAAATAGATGGCTACATGGGCACTTCTGTGTTAACCACACACACAAAAAAAGTCTTTCTTTGGTAGTTTCAGTTAGTAACCTGAGATGAGCTACCTGTTTAGGGTAGCTGAATTCTAATCTCAAGAGAATTGACACTCTGGAAGGGATGAGAAAAATATTCATTCACTTCATTTATTCACAAAATACACTGAGTGCTTCTCAGACTGTGCATGAGATATGCACAATCATGAGAAAAACAGGTAGAGTCCTCCCCTCAGGGAGTCCACAGTATGACGCATATGAAGCAGATTGAGGAAACAATTGTCAGACAGTGAGAGTAATGTGACTGGGTAAGTATCTGAGGCTCTGGAGGCTCATTGCAAGTGTTTCTTAACCTAATCTAGTAGGGGTAAGGAAAAGCAAGTATGGAAATTATATAAGATAACTCTTTACAAATGTCCAGAGAGTCTCCTTGGCAATGGTGTGTTGAAGAAATTCAGGGATTCATAGAAGGAAACAGTAATATTCTAGCAGCATTATACAAACAAGCTTGGATATGTCTTCAAATTGTTCTACAAATAGTGGAGTGATTTAAAGGAATTTAAAATAATTATGCTTAAATCGCCCCTTTCCCAATTATTCTATTTTTACTGCTAGAGAGGAATTATGGGACTGGTTCCATTTACTTTATTAGTTGTAAAATAAACAGATATCCGGGTTCTCATAAATTCTAAGACGGCTTTATATCTTTGGCCAATGCTGATATGATCAGTAATGAATAAAAATCTCCAGTAAACCATAACTGATCTCATGCAATTTTGAAGGTTTAACTGCTTTAGGAGACATTCTAGATTCCTGGAAAAAAGTAGACCTGAATGCGTTTAATGAGTACTTCTACTCTACCCCCTGCAAGGATGCCCTAAAGAGTCTACTGAGTGCTATCAGAGTTAAAAGCTCCATTAAAATATGAGTGAAAAAAATAAAAGCGCTATAAAAATCTGCACTTTCCAAACAATTATTTAAGCTATATTTGTTTACTCTTCCTTCCCTTTCAACATCATTTATTTTCTTCTCCCCTTACCTATTTTCAAATTTTTCCTTCCTTTAACAATTTTAGCAAGCAAAGACTGGTAGATCTTTGGCTTTGCTTTAATTTACACTTGGTGAAAACCTGGGGGCATTTGGTCTATACCCCCATGTTGTTATATACAAAACCAATGTACAGAAGGTTGACCGACCTCTCCAGAATGAGTATGGGCTCATTTTTAACAGGGATAGGGAGCACAGATCTGTGCAAATATCAAAGAACATTTGTAGATAAGGAAGGAGGAGTTAAGAAAACAAAGACTGGAATAGAAGAGTAAAAGTGACAAGAAAGACCAAAGTCCAGTGTCCCAAAGACCATTTCTCTGATTGAGCTTTGCGACGGCGCTAGCAGAGCTCCCAAGGCTCCTGCACTCTCAGCGCTGTGGTTTGGGTGGTTGAGCACGGAACACTGATCTCGGTCCTGGCATGAGGGTTCGTTTCTGTTACTACCCTGTCTTCCCGCCGCATTCCTTTGCCTACCCTTTTTTGCCCTGCTCTGTGATCTGAGAGGGGTGCCCCCGGTACTACATTGCTAGACCCTCCTCCCCCTTTCCGCAGATGCTGGCTGAGTTCAGTCAGTGGAAGGCACCAGCCTGGACTAGTAGGGCAAGGAGTATATGTCCAAGTATTTCTCCTCCTCTCCCCCTTCTCTGATAGTGCCCGAGATCTTCCAGGAAAACAGCTCCCACTGAATGGCCCCTTCCGCCTCCGCACACATCTCCTACAAAATTCCATTTCTTTTTTCTTTTTATTTGTTTGTTTGTTTCTTTTTATTTTGGAAGGATATTCATCCCTTCTCCCCTTCTCCTTGACCCCCCCCCACCCCCTCTCCGGTCACTCCATTTCTCCTTTCACTGACAGTTATTGGTTAATTTTTAGTCCATTGGATTCTTCCTCTTCTTTCCTGGAGCAATGTCCTTTTGCCAGGTGTAGATGTGTTTTCCTGGGACACAGCAGCCTGTGTTTAGTTTCATTCTTCACAAGTCTATGGAAGGTCAGGGCTTACTGCTGAGCTAATCTCTGGGCACCTCAACACCCCTCTGTGTCTGCATAATCCCGTAGGTGGATCCTTCATTAAAGGCTCTTCCTTTGAAGCACAAGAGTTGGATTATGTCTCCTGCATATTCCTCTAGGTCCATCCTACAGTACTTTTGTGAAGCGTTCAGGTCTAGAGCAGTCTCATTAGAATGTACAGGAAGGTGATTATAACCCTGGTCTTGCAGAAGCAACTTCATCACAGAAATGTAAAAAGCACAACTACACACAGAGAGAGACATAAGTTCCCAAGCCCTATTGATGAAAGTAACGTTAACCCTATATACACAGAGACAGGTGCAAGATGCACATAAGTAGAGGAGTAGGGAAGATAACATCCTTCTCTGAACCTCCACCCCTAGTACAGTGCACCCCACAAGTGTCTGCTTGTGCTGTGAGCTTTTATCTAGCATGAAAGCAATGTCACCCCAGGGGGACCTATGCTTTAGCTACTGGTCACTAGGAAAGGTCTGCTGTTTTGTATTTCATTTGGTAAAGGTAATGCTTCTTTATGGAAAAAATCATTCAGCTCTAAGGTATTTTATGTTTTCCTGTTTCTCTAAAATCTGTCATTTCCTAAACAATGTGTATCTGTTTCCCTTTATAATGGTCCAGAGGAAATGAAAGCACATTCCATTTAGGAGAAGGAAAAATAAATGTTTTAACCCTGTACATATTTTGATGTTGTTGTTTTCTTACACGATAATGAATCTTATGCATGACAGGCAAATGCCTCTCTCCCTACAACTTGTCCAGTCACGGGCCCCTCAGCTGGATGATAAGCATCTCTGTGGACTGAGACAACTCTCCTCTACTCTGTCTACTGCAGGATGAATACCTTCAGCCACTTGAAGCCTGTTACACTTTCGGTCTTCTTTTAGCAGCTGCACTGAACTTGAGCACAAAGGGCCTTTCATAATTTCTTCCCACTGGAGTTTTGTTGGGTTAAAGAAAACTCCTTTTCTGTGAATATGTTCTAAACAGGCCCAAAAGAGCCCATTTAATACTACCATGGATATGCTACTAGCAATAACTCAAGAAAAACAGACAGAATGAGGACTCTTCTGAAGGTATCAGAATTTGACCTCTTTTTAAAAATTCTCTAAGGATTCTAAGCAACAAGGAAACTTTGGGAAACCTGAATGGTAGGCCCACTCTTGCTACTCTACCATATACATATTTAATCTAACTGTACTTCAGAACTCACTAGCCCCCTTAACAAAATTAAATTATATTAAGCACTTACTCTGTACCAGACACTGAGCAGGAGATGAACGACTTTGAAAGTAAAACATACTAGGGTTGGTTCTCAAGAAGTTGATAAGCTGGTGGCTAATCGAATCACTACAATGTAAAGGCAACCTGAGCTGATAAGTCAACATCTTGGATTTATTTTTAGGTTGACCTACTTGTCTCATTACAGGCCATAATGGGTTGGATATGCCATTTTATCTTCTTTATCTTACTTAGTCATTCCAATCACTCTAAGACCAGTAAGTTTAGTATACTATCCCCTGTTTTATATAAACACAAAGACCCACCCCACAACCATGATTTGGGTAAGTCCAGCCCAAGGCCTCACTCAGATAGCAACCTTTGCTCCCTACACTGCTGCTGTCTCACACATGGCTTCTGGTATTATTATTCTTATTTCACACGTGTTAATGTCACTGTGCCTAGAAGAAGGCTCTGTGTCATATATTTCTTGCAACTATACAAAACATTCAGCATATGTTGAACATATTGTTAATCCACATGGATTGGATATAATGACTTAGCAAGATTTAAGTTAAAATTTGAGAGATGCCTGAAAGAACTGACGAAATAATTTAAACTCACTTCTTCAAGACTTACATATTTTAAGAGGTGTTGGCATTGACTTCTTCCTTTCCGAATGCCATTCTTCTGAATGGTTTTAATTCACTGTGGGTTAGGATAATTGGGAGGGGATGAGGCCATTACCTGTGAGACTTAATGACTGAAGGTCTTACTCATCCACTTCGTTGGAAGTAAATGCATGAGTAATTCTTGCGTGGCTTAACCAGGCTCTGGATTTCACTCGGGAGATTATGATTTTAATTTAACATATCCTGCTGTACAGTGTGTGAAATATGCAGCTAGCAGCAATCACTGTGAGATGAAAGCCCAGTTGTGTTTATTTTAAGAGACTTACAGTCCTTTGCCAAAGCCAACATTCCTAAGCAATGAATAGCCAGAGTGAATCATTCAAAGTAGGTGAGAGGTCAGAAGCCTGAAGGAAAAAAACTGAATGCTGAAAGGTTTCCCTCAGTCCAATGGCAAGCATTTGAAAGGGCATTTATAAAGTAGAAGCTATTACAGAAATGGGTCTCTAATTTTCAAGATGAATCTTGTGCTGCTGGAGCCCAAAGACCTCTTCCTTGGCTCCAGCTACTTAACCCTGATGTTTTCACCTTTCTTGGAAATCGGAACAGAGAAATGCTCCCGTTCCTGTCTCTGCCTCTGGACAATGGCCTTATTGGGGAGCAGAACAGTAGCCATGCTCCTGAGGGCAATATAGACATGTTTTCTGCTAGAAGCAGACTGGTACACTGCCCCTGTGGTGTGATTTGGTGACTGCCCAACAAACCTTCTCAGACATTCTTTGATTACTTATGTATCAAGCATTATGGGATGTCGACAAGGTCCTGGAATGGCATGAGAGGTGGAGGATATGACAATTATTTATTGAGGATCTGTTGCATAGCAGGTACCTATTTAATTTTCATTCACTCAATCATATGGGTATCTTTAATTCTCATTTAGTGAATGAGGAAAGCAGTTTATAGGAGTCAAGTTGCTAAGGTAATCAGTGTTTCAGACAAACTTTAAAGCTGAGCAAGTTGGGAAGAATGTTATCACCAACTAAAATAGTTTATATAAGAAGAGTACCCAGGTTATTCTCTGACTATATGAAATGCAACTTCTATCTTCATGATGAAAGATTAAATGACAAAAACATCAATTCATGCTACTCACTGTCATCTAAAGGGTGAGAAAGGAGGATCACTCTGTATGTCCATACTTAGGGGAAACCAAAAGGAAAAAATTCACAAAAGATATGACTGTAACTAGTCCCTGTCTTTAGGGCATAAACAAGTGTCCACATGTGAAAAGAGCTGAATCTTGGACCCCAGTAACATGCCAGGTATAGAAGAAATTCATCTTGGTGGCCCTCTGAGGTATTCCCTGAGACAAAAAGGATCTCTTGAGATGCCACAGTATCCAGAAGGGAAACCCAACAGGCTCATCAGATTTTCCCTAAATTGTTTCATTTAGTATTTTCCATTCACCTCAGGGAGCAGACAGGGCCTGCCTGAGAGAGGATGGGACAAGGTGGGAAAGACCAAAGCACCTCAGTGAGGATGGTTATCTAGAAAGTTTTGGGGCAGGAATAGTTCAGGAAAAGCCATGCTAAAATGGAGGGCAGCAGCTGAGCAACAGGAAGTTCCTCTCTGCATGCTGGCAGATAAAACTTCAGGAGGAATTCCTGGGTAAGAAGATGGCACTGGAATGCACCAACACTTATTTGAGGAGGATGTAGTGAAGGTGAGCAGTTGGAGAAGCATCTTCTTAGAGACTCCCATCTGTACTTTCAGTTGGGTTTTGGTGGTAACTGTGTGTGTGTGTGTGTGTATGCATGTCCACACAAGTAAAATTTTCTTTTAAATAATATTTTGTTCCCATCTTCCCTTTTACTTCTATTACTTCTGGTGGGTGTGTTGGGGAACTTGTATTGGAGGAGGCTTTTGTGGGAATGTTCTAGGGGAGCCCAAGTATGGACATGCCTCAGCCAATGATTCTCCAGGGAATCTGGGCACTCCCTCTATTTCAGCAGTGACATCACAGAGACCTCTGTATAAAGGAATGATGCATATACACATACAGGAGGGGGTTGGGAAGCACAGGGAGTGGTGGTTTTCCTCTGCTCTGGTCCCTTTAATGCCAACTCCTCTCTCCCTTGGCTTCCCATTTCCTGATCACCCTCCAGTCGTCCAGGTCTGCTGAAGGCATACTTTGTGGCTTATTTTTTTTTCACCTGTCCTGAGCCCTACATGATTAAAAATGCTGCCACAGTCATTTCAAACATCCTGTGCTTCAGCCTCTTCAGTCTGCCCTGGGTTTTTTTCCAAGGAAACCTCTAAAGGGGATTTCTTATACCTTCTGACTCAGAAGAGATGTGAATGCTGACAGGAGACCGACAGGCCCTAAGTTGAAGGCTGAGCTGTTGCTGACTGGCCTTGTAGTTTGGAGAACAGCACAGCCATCTCTGGTACATGGTCCGGGAGGTCCAATGGGTAGAGGCAACTGTGTGGTGGGTGGAAGGTGAAGCAGTGGTGGGAATGCAATGAAGCTGAGCTTCTAGCCAAACCATGACTCTCAGAACCGCCTGTAGTTGGCTTTCCACATGCTCCTTAGAGAATGTGGAAGTCAGAGCGTGGATCTGCACTAACCACACATATAGTTCTCAATTATTCTCACTTGTTTGCTTGTTCATTTACGAACACACACTACACTGACTACATTCCAGGCACTATATCCTAAAGGCTTTACAAATAACTCATTTAATTCATTATAACCATAGGAAGTAGGTGCCAATAGTATCTATTACAGACTAGGAAACTGAGGTCCAGATGAATTAATTTGTCCCAGGTTACATCCTTAGTAGCAGAACTGCAAGCAATCTCTCTCCCCCTCCCTGCCACTCTCCCAGATCGGGCATTTTGTTATGCTAACCTCTTTGTTAGCATGCTAATGAGAAAATGAATGACGCACCTAGCATGATGTGATACCATGTCAAAAGAGTAATTGTGTTTATTGTTGTTACTAGATAGGGCTCTGTTCCTATGAAACTCACAGATATTTAAGCATCTGTAAAGAAGCAATTCATGCTCTGGAAGGTTTGGTTCCAACCCTGGTTCCATTAAGAGTTAGCTGTGAGGTATTGGATATATTATTTAACCTTTCTATGCCTCAGTTTCTTAATGTATAACATGGGGATGATAATAGTCTTTACCTCATTGAATTGCTGTGAATATTAACTAAGGTAATGTTTCCATAGTCCTTAGTAAAATGTCACATAGTAACTTCTCCGTAAATATTTGTTCTTCATATCAGTACCTGCTACAATTGAACTAATTTACTTTCATTCTTCAGGTTTCTTTTCACTTCTTTTCTAGTCAGGTAATATTGCTTTACATTTGTTTATGGAAACACTGGTATGTTTCAGGTGAGTTACTCCATTTAATTTTGAAGTTGATGGGGCAAGTAATTATTTTCTTGTTAAGAAGGTAGAAGCTGAGATCAAGGAGATGAAATAATGAGATCAAATCTTTATGGTCAGTTATGGTAGAATTTCAAACTAGTGTTGCAGCTCACCGTGCATACTCCTCCTTTCCTCCCCGAGGTTCTCTAATCCTGTGTCACCTACCCTGAACTCTTGAATCCCTTGCTGTCAACATTAGGAAAGATTTATTATCTCCACATGCTCCTTCTGGTTCACCTCACATTTAATGCTTTGAAGACTCACTGAAGCTTGCTTTCCAGGATTAAGAAACAGATCATTTCCAAATCTGAATTTTCGAAAAGTGATAAATACAACAGAGAAGACTAGAGATTGTCTTATTCATAAATACTGGTTGCCTGTCGAGGCTGAGCTTAAAACATGGACCTTGTATCTATTTATGCAAGGAATTTAAGCTAAATACAGAGGCTGGATTTTCACTTTGGGAGCTAAACAGAAGAGATCTGAGGGTCTATGAATTTGTAGAGAACTGGTTGGGAGCAATTAGATGGATTGGACATGGCCTTGTGTTGCACAGAAAACTGAGCCTGTGGGTCAAACCTGGATATAGCCAGGACTCACAGGAGTAGGGAGAGAGGCTTGGGCAATGGGATATTCCTGCTGCTTCTAAGAAGGTAAGTACAGTTTCCCTGCACATGATTCCAGGTTAAGTTTTATATTTTTGGTCACAGAACTTTTTTCTTAAACTTTTCACTGCTATACAGTTGCTTTCTGGAGAGGAAGTGTTACCTAAGGTCCCATCAAGTAGCAAGTCAGACAGTGTTGCCCTTGCCCTCTAGCCCTTGACCTCTCATTTACCCTCCCCCACTTTCCAACCAGAGAATTCCCAGATTACTTCTATTCCTAGACTTGAAGAACTATTGTTTCCCTGCCATCTGGATTTGTGTTTGCTAAGCAGTTAAACCAATTTTAATAAAGCTTGGAGGGCTCAATGATTATGAGTTTGCATTTGACCCTCCTCACATTATTTAGAGGTTTCTGGAAGCAAAACCTTAGCCTGAAAGTTTAAAGCTAAAGATGGAATTTAGGTACTGGTGCAGATCCTGATACCTTTCAAATTACACTACTCAGAGTGCTTACTCTTACTCTTCTGCCTGCCTTGAATCCCTGAATCCTTAAGTAAACAAAATTCACACATAAACAAAGATATGCATATTTTGATACAATCTTGCAGAGGTAGGGATATGTGATGGTTAAGATTATGGCTCAGGGAACTGGAAATATATCACAGCCTCGTTTGTTTTCCATCTCATGTGTGTATGAATACGCACACACACACACACACACACACACACACACACACACACACACATACACACACTCAGAGACTGTACTCTTTTCTTTTCCTGCTTCCAGATTTGACCCAGTGGTCAATGAAAGGGATTTATTGGCATTGGAGGAAACCTGTCTTTATGGGAAGCTGCTTGCCAGAGACAGTCATAGCCATGTGGTCCCATGGCTGGTCTACTGCTGAGGGGACACCTGGTCCTGTACCCAAACAGGACTTCCTATTGGTTAAAGTTCCTTCTAGCCCTGAAATTCTGCAATCTCCTGCCTTTTAACTTCTGGCCCACCAGCTGGGCCTCCGCAGTGATGTTGCCAATGGAATGTGGGAGGCAGATGCTGCCATCTCTCACCCCTTCCCTTCGGTCTGTGAGAGGTGAGAAGAAGTTCAAGACTTGGAGTAATCTCAGCAGTTAGTGGTTTTGGAGTTATAAATAGTCCTTTTCCATGTAAACTGTGATTTGAAAAGTTTCCCTCACTGTGCAGGGGGATATTATCAAAGATGACTTTTATTTTCCTGGGACGACAGCTGGAAATGACCATTCAGGACCTTTCTGTGTCATGGAGATGGAATGTCATATTCCTCCTGGGGTTGTGATTTTGACATTGTCCCATGAGGGCTAGAAGAGGTAGCATACTGTTGGGAAGGGATGATTGTTCACAGGGGATAAGCTTTTCAGAAGTTGGGACGAAGGAATGTCGACATTCTGTGGATAGGAAACCATGCCCCAGATGGCAGTAGTGTACGTGGCACTTCAGCCCTCTTTCAATCAATCACGTCTGCTGTGTAGTGCTTGATGCTACTGACACGCACCAACCAAAGACCCCCACAAACACACTAGCCATGGCTGAGCAAAAGAGAATACATCAGATGAATCCTGGGGCCTCCTGGAAATGGCACACAGGTTGGAACCTCTTATTCGGATTGGATTTACTCAGTGTTAATCCCAGGAGGGATTCAGGAAGCAGGGGTCATTTTGGATTAGATGCTTTGAAGGAAGGAGCACTAATCAGTGTTCTGACATCTCAATAAGTTTTCAATACAGGACAGACGTGGCTGAAGCTATCATTGGTAAAGGAACAGCCGTGACTCATGTTAGTCATAGAAGGATGTTTAGTCATTTTTGTTATTGCTGAGTGGCTTTATCTTGTTCCAAATATGATCATGGAGTGGCCTGGTCCCAGTACTGTTTATGTTGGTTGAGAACACCATGGTCTGACTGCCAGCAGGTTCGTTTCTCACTTTCTCTGCTGTCAGCAGGATGTATTTCATTTCTCAATGGCACACCCTTTTTTCTCTCATGAAGGTTACAAGAAACAGCCCTGCTAAGTCTGTTCCTGTGGCACAGCACAGCTTTGGAGGAGCATGCCGGCCCTTGTACCACCTGGGCTATGCCAAAAACCCACATGGGAACTTGATTCATAGTTTTAACACCAAGGAAAATGATTTTTCTTGAGAAGTGAAAGTCTCTGCTCTTCATGGGCCAAGGCCCTCCATCCTACTTTTTTTCCTTCTGGCAAATTGACTGTCCAGAACCAAATCTGAAATTCCTTTTGACACTGACCTTTATATTTGTCACATTTGTGTTCACTTTTCTCCCTAGTATTAGTCTACTTCTATCTCACAATATTTTTGTTTTTATTGTTAGCTTCTTCAGATAAAGGTGGGAAGAAATGAATAAATTCCTCTTTGGTCCATGTTGTATATCTTGAAACTAATACAAAATTAGATCCTGCATCAGGTCCCATTTATTTTATGGATATAATCTGTCTCTTATAATTTAAGCATAGAGCATCTATCTTTTCTGTTTTCAATTTCCTTCCTCCCCATAATAGAGCACACAGAAATATTAAATAGGTGTGATTTGGAAACTCTTTTGTCTTTGATGGCAGGTATTTTGGGGATTCTAGCAGGCAGACAGTAGAGGTCACCATGGAGCTGTACATGATGGAGCAGCTGTTCGCAGATCTGGAAACAGCTCAATGAGTCTGAGATGACATGGGGCTTAACCATTAGATTTAGATGTGTTTTCTTTTTGCTCTGGTCTTTCAGCAGACTAAAGCAAAATGGTGATTGCCTTCCGTGTCACTTTGGTAATATAATTGTTTAGAATAGAGAAGGTGGCTTTTATACATTGTTTACCAAAAAAATTCCATTTTAAGCACTAAGGAACTCTGAAAAAAAATGGTTACAAAATGTGTTTACTTAAATATTGTGAAATGAGGATGGAAATTCGCAGTGCAGGGTATTTGTCATCTGCTCATGACTAGCAGATGGCTGCCTCCTCCTCCTCCTCCTTTGCAAGCTGAATGACTCACATCTTACAGGGTGTGCAAATTGAAATTTCGAAACTCTCCAGAGTAGAGGTGGCAGTGCCATAACTCGACGCAGAAGGAGTGTGCCAGCCAAATGACTTTGCCAGTCAGCACGCTGCCAAAGACTTCACAAAACGTCTCTCTCATTGGAAAGAACGGCATTTGGATGGCTCTTCATATCCATTTGATACACCATTTCTGAAAGGCTACATAGCAGCCTTGAGGCTGTGGGTGAGCGTACATGTGAAAGGGAGCAGATAGTCATGGATGTGAAATGGATAGTACTCACTCTGACCACGGTGAGTCATGCAAGATGGGCTCACCTGTTTTGGCTTGTCAGCTCTAGAATGGTGGCAAGTCTACCTCCAGCCATTGACAGAACAAAGTATAACCTATTATCATCTGCTGCAATAAATGGGAGATTAAATATAGTTTAAAGAGATACAAGTCATCTAAGTTCAAAGTTTTTTCTCTTTTGTTTAATTAAAAGGAACTCTGGGTCTGCTGTGCTTAACCAAAAAAATGAGGACTGTATTTTAGGCAATTATATTTGTTTAAAATATAATTTAATCCTGCTAGCCAAGAAGACTAACATCTCACTTGACTTACAGTTCTTATGATTACAACTTCCACTTCTCTTCATGTGATACCTAGACACAAATGATGCCCCCCCCCCCCCCTGACACACACAGTGAACCATACATCTTGCTGGCCATACTTTTGTGTAGTCCTTTCCTTTTGAAGTAGAAGGAAGTCTTGCAGCTTCCACTTAGGTCTCTCAGAACACACTGGAAGAAGTCAATGGACATGGAAGGGGTCTGGCTACTCTGAGATTACTTTGTTTGAGGAAGCTCAAACTGTCACATAAAGAGGATGCATCGAGAGAGAAATGCCTGCAAGCTCCTAGCTATTCCAGACATCTCAGATGATGAACCAGATATGACTAAAGAAGTCATCTTCGACACCCAACTGAGCTGTCAGGTGACTCCAGGTGCCATCTAACTGCAACCACTGAGAGAGCCCAACCACCTAGTAGAGCTTAATCAACCCACAGGACCAAGAGAGAGAATAATAAATTGTCTTAAGCGATATGTTTTTATATGGTGTGCCATAGTAATAGATCACCTAACACTTGACATTAGGGAGAGGAGAAAGAGAGAGAGAGAGAGAAATACCAGGTGGTTGTAAATGAGTAGGTAGTATGACAACTCAGAAGTCTGAAGCACTTTTGATATGTTCTCAACCTCCAACATTTTCTAAAAGATCTTAGAAACAAGTGATACGATGAACATCTGCTCATGAGTATATGTAACACAGGGAAGAGAGAAAAATATTGCCCCCTGGGGCTGCATGAGAAGGGGACACACTATGAATCTATGATGTAGAAGGCAACCTGGAAGCCTTTCACTACAGCAGTAAAACTGTGAAGCCTGAGACCCCCACTCTTTATTCACTGTTGTGTAGACATCTAAAACATGTAGATATCTGGAAAGTAGATAAAAATATTTAAAGTTATTTAGAGTGATGAAGAGATGATTTTATTGAAGAAATAGCCTATGAATTGAGAGCCTTGCTGAACATTGTTAATGCATGGCAGCCTGTGAGAATGTCGAAGGCAAAAGCATAACTTAGTCATTTGTGGGACTGGGTGAGGGTCAATGAGGAAAGACGGAGTAGTTGCATAGGCAGCAATGGAATGAGGAGAAGACAGTAGGCTCAGGATGTCTGGATAGTGGGATTTTTAGGATAAAGTCGCCCAGTAAACTAGAATCACCACATTTAAGTAAACAAAGTTTGGTATAGCAGGAAAAGCACCAACATGTCAATTGGGAGGTTTTTGTTTAGCTCTAACAGGCAGTATAAACTTGGCAAGTCACTTATTCACTCTGGGTCCTGGGAAGGCATGCTGCAACTTATAAAATACTCAACAAAGTCAAAGTTAATATCAATTATAATAAAATGGAGGTTAGTATTTTATGAAATCTACACTCCTTTTCAACCATAAAACTTTATGGCTCTAAACCATAGAGAGAAAAGGTAGTTTTTAAAATTTAAAATTAGATAATTAGACTTAGAGTCTGACATACATAAACGACTTTGACTGAGATTTTATGTGATACGTGAAACAAAACTTTCAGATGGAGTGTTTCAGATGTTTTTTCCTCCGATAAATCCCAAGTTCTTAAAAGAATGCCAATATGTGGCAGGCACTAATAAAAATATTTGTGAACTGACTGAATAATAATAAGCTCTTCCTAGGAAACCTAGGACAAAAATGGTGTACAAAGTAGACATATCCACTAAAAATCTCTTTTTATAAATTTTCCTCACTCCTATTGCTTGGCAAACAGTATCTAAATTTATACACACATTTAGTTTTGATTCTCCTTTCATTTTAAAGATAAAGAGGGAAGTATTTATCTTTCTCAATTAATGTTAGCTCATGAACTTATGTTTTTTAATTTAAACTTTTTATTGAGAAAATTTCAAACACATAAATAGAACGCCCATTACCCAGATTTGGTAATTATCAACATTCTACAATTCTAATTTCTTTCATACCTTTCTCACTTCTTACTCTCACCGGATTATATATGATTATTTTTAAAATATTTTTTTCTGAATGTACTATAACAAAATTTAGTATTCTGTGTATCAGATCCTAGGTTCGCATTTGTCACTATTCCAATTTCTTGATTTTTCAGTAAATTACAGCAAAGAACTTTCCCAAGAAAATTCTGGATTAAGTAAAAAAATTACTTAATTGTAAAAAAAATCTCTCTGTGGATGAGTCCCTTTTACCTAGGGTTTCAGAACTACTCTGTTTAGAAAGGGATCCATGTCAGTCAGAGTTCTTAGTTACAGACATTAGAATTCATTAAGCAGAAAAATAGACTGTCTGAGAGGGTCAGAAACACAAGCTTGAAGATCTGTGAGCAAGAGTAACCCTCAAATAGTGCCATAAGATGACAGATGGAAGGGGTTCCACCACTGCTGCCACTGGGTAAACACCCCAGAGTGCCCACTTGATCCTCAATTGGGAAAGCAGGATTCACAAGGTAGACTACTTCCCACCTTAGACATTCAAATATTCTAGACAGTCAAAAAGTGTGATATGTGTTTATTGAAGTATTTCTAAATCTAAAATTGTATTTGATAGATTGCATGAAAGGGATTCTATGGCTGACATTTTTACCTCATGCTATTAAAAAATTGTTCATTTTTTACATTAGAAAGAATCACAATCACTTTAGGTTGCAAAACATCCATGTATGAAGTCCCACAAGATGATGGCGGCATGCAGACACCAGGTTCATCTCCTCCATACATTAACCACTAAATTGCAGCAAGGTAAATAAAGTTAACAACCCCCAAAGAATAAACACGACTCCAGCATACGTGAGACTCAATTGTTCGGTGGAGAGCAGCAGGAAAATCTGACATTGAACTGTGTTTGCAGCGACACCAGGGAAGTGCAACACAGAAGAGGGAGGGGCAGCTACTGTATGAAACACCCCTACAATTTTGACCCAGGGCACATACCCACTTCAGGAGCTTTGGGTCCAGGAACTGCACTGGGTAAGGGAAGACACATAGTTAGCATCCTGGACTCAGGGTGCACCGTATTGAAGATTTCTAGGAGTCAGGGTGCAGAGTGAGGATTACTGACTTGAGTCTGAGATGCCCAATATGGACAGTTGGAGCCTAAACCAGTGGGAGAACCAGGTCCAATTGCCTGTGTCTCCTCATTGAGGAGGCTATTATTTGCATCCTGAGGCTGTGGTATTTGAAACACCTGCTATACATCTTCCTTGCCCTCCCCCTGCCAAAATAAGGAAAGCAACAGAATGCTTCTCTCAGCAGACCTTAAGCTCCTGGATATTCACAACAGAAGCAGGAAGCCCCAGGATAAGTCTCTGCACTGGAAAAGCAAGGAGAACAGCCCCTGACTTTTAGCTCCGACTCAGCTCCAATCTGTGCTCAGTGTTGCCTGTGGTTCTCAGCACAATGGAGAAGTCAAGCTAGCGCAAGACTATATGAGACACTTAGAACAAGGAGTTGGCTTAGATAGGGGGTCACTGTGGATCCCCCCAAACAACACAGCACAATAGGAAGCTTGAATCCCTGACACTCACTGCAGGTGGCCCTTTGGTGTTCTAGGCCCACTCACTTTCTATCCATTACCCTTTGCTGATATCAGTTCTCTGGTCACCTGAACAGGTGCAAGGGCAGCAGTCTGAGAGTTTTCCCTTACTACAACCCATTAAAATTAGCAATGAAAGGATGAAAGAACATACCACAAATGTAAGAGGGAAAACAAAACCCTGAGTGAAGTCTCAGTCCAGCAGAACTGCAGGATATTTCTAAAGCAGAGTTCAAGGTACCAGTTAGGACAATGTTTGCTGAATTTACAAAAATGAATGATGTAAAACAGGAATAGAGCAAAGACCTAGATAATAGGAGATGGCTGCGATTAGGACTAATGGTTCTAAAAAAATACCAAATAACCAAACTGAAAATTACAATAGAGGGCCTCCATAGCACACAAATGCAAATAATAGAGACAATTAGTCCAAAGCACAATGTCAGAGACCACACAAAAGAACCAATACATAAGAAAAGAATATAAAAATGAAGCATGTAAAAGTCCTTTGGATAACCTAATGAGAGGTAAAATCTGTATGCTGGGGTTCCCAGAAGGCAAAGAGAAAGAGAAAGGCAGAGAAAAATTATTCAAAGAAATGATTGCTGAAAATCATCTCCATCTGGGAAATGAACCAGATACCCTGCTCCAAGTGACCCAGTGAGCTCCAAAGCAAATAATACCAGGCGACCACACTCCAAGATGCCTTATAATAGCAAGCCAGCAGCAAGAGAGAGTATTCCAAATTTCAAGAGAAAAAAAAGGGTGACCTACAAGAGATACCAATTAGATGGTCTACGGACTTTCCTGACAAAAGTTATATAGACTATTTTCTCTTGGTTAATATCTTCTTTTTTTTTTAATTTTTCCAAAATCTTGAAACTTCTCTGTCATTTGAGAGGTCTTCACCATCTAGCAGCCTTTTGTGCTCTTCACAACTTCTCCTGAAACTGGGTGCCCCTCCCCCACCCTTGGAGGCTGGCAGTTAAAAACTGCTGGAGGAAGCAACTGGGGGAGGATTTGCTCGAGAACACAAGAAGTGGAGAGCGCAGAGGGGTTTATTGGCACCTGGAGAAGGATGCAGGAGAGGAGCCTTTGGAAGAGGAGAGAAGAGAATGGCAGGCAGGTAAAGAGGACCCCAAGTGACCAGGCTGGGCATAAGCCCCCTGGAAGAGTGAGCTGGTGGTGGCGAGGAGTCATGGTGGCCAGCAGAAGAGTGGCCAGTGTGGAGAGTGTGACGCCGCAGCAAGGCGGCCTGGAAAGCTGGTACCTGGCGATGGCCAAGAATTTGGAAAGCTGATTTGTACATCAGCAATTGTGGAAGAAGTTTGAAGCACCTTGAAGAAGCAGAGCAGCTCGGGATACTGGAGAGAGAGGAAGAAAAGAGAAGACGCCAGAGAAAGACTTTGCAGAGTACCAACTTCTGAGGTTTGGAGGGGCAAAGGGGCACCATCTTGGTCTGTGTCTTTGGGACCTTTGGGTCTGTGAATGGTGACTGGGGTAAGATAACTGCCACCTGTGGCTTTAAGGACTTTTCATTTTCCCTGTTGAACTCCCTTGTTAATAAAATCCCTTGTTAAACTGCATTTTGAGTGGCTACTGCTACGCGCGGGTGATACGGACCTGGGGCTTGTAAGTTGGAGGCTTTCCCCTCCTTTCCGGCCCGATTTCACTTCCATTCTACAACCTTCAATAGTTTGTAGTATTAGCCATCCTTCGGGGCAATAGTTTCTTTCTTTCTTTCTTTTTTTTTTCTGGGGCAATAGTTTCTTTACTGGGCAATACTGATTATACACCAATTCACTCCCCAGGAATTTTATAGTTATGGCCATGGTGAGATATTTATTTTCTATGTAAATATAGTGAGCCGTTTACTTTCTCTTAAAAAAAAGGGGGACAAAGACAGCCACTCTAAGGAGATAAAACATTCACTCTTACAGACATATAAAGATATTGTAGAACATTCATAATTTATATCAAACCTCTTTTGTTTTACTTACACTATCATGTTCCTATCCATTACTTGCAGAAAGATTATACTTTCTCTTTTAGATGAAATTTGGGTAAAATTTTCCTTTCAAATAACAGACAAGAAGAACTTTATATTATATAAAGAAATATTAAAATGCATTTATTACATATCATCCAGAATAATAAAAATAAATACACCAAAATATCATTCTAAAACATGTATCCCCCTGAGGTATATTAACCATGAAACTAGCACAAAAACATTTCTATCACAGTTTATTTTCTTCTTTGTATCATTATAATAACAAATTCAGCTTCATGCTTGATAATCACTACTACAGTCATGTTGAAAGTTCAAAATACTGAAATAGTCTTCTCTTCCTTTAAGAAATGTAACTTAATAGGCAATTCAGTGAAAATATACTACCCAGATGTTTGATGATTTACAGTAAAATCAGCCATCAGTCAAAGCATATTTTATACTGTTTAGGTATTTTAAGGGGCAAGCTCTTTTTCATTTTGTGTTTCATCATTGAATGCAAATGAAACATTTAGACAACAGAAGCCAGACTGCATGCCAATGTGAACTATGAATGAAACCAACTTTATTTTGATTAATTGGCTTCTGGACTTGACTAAAACACAGAGTTTCATAATAATAAAGAACTTGAATATTTTGAAGTCTTTGCTGCTATATGGAGGAAAAGTAGTATTAAAATATGCCTTTCCATAAAAATGGTAAAGACTTACTTGGAAACAAAAAAAATAGATTTACTATCTCCAATAAACATTGAGAGTGGGTAGGAAGGAAAAAAGCAAGAGGAATTTAAAATGACCAGTTTACATTAGTTTTATATTGTTGGGGAACAAATTGCCACAGATTTATATGCTTAAAACAATATATATTTATTATTTTATAGCTTCAATGAATCAGGAGACTGGTTACTACTTATCTGAGTCCTCTGATCAGGATCTCACAAAACTATAATCAAGGTGACTGGTAGGCTTTGTTCTCATTAGAGTCTTTACTAAGGAAGGATATGCCGCTAAATTCCCATGGGTACTTGAAAGGATTCATTTCCTTGTGACTTAAGAACTCATGGCAGCTTTCTTTTTCACAGCCATCAGGAGTAGAGAGCATAGTTTGCTCATAGTCTTACTATATGAATAGGAAGATAATCAAGGAGGTATTTTGTCCTCTTTGCCATATTCTATGGTTAGAAGCATGACCAATTCTACCTGCTCTCAAGGCAAAGGGAG
The DNA here is from genome assembly GCA_004024945.1 of Uropsilus gracilis. Classification (NCBI taxonomy): domain Eukaryota; kingdom Metazoa; phylum Chordata; class Mammalia; order Eulipotyphla; family Talpidae; genus Uropsilus; species Uropsilus gracilis. Next base: position 25,252 of record PVHY01013269.1, read on the forward strand.
GTGTGAAGGTAAGGATCATTGTAGAATTCTGTCTACTGCAGTAGAAATAATATTCTAACAAATGCCAGTGCAATCCAAGGCAGACAGCTTACTACTACATAGAGCACCCTTTGATTAACACACTTGTTGGGCTTTATAAGATTAATAACCACAGGATTCCCAAGTATTTAAAGGATTTAAAGGGAAAATACTGAAAGACTCTTTTAGCAATGCAAGTCTAGCAAGTACACTGTGCTGCTGTGACCCTGGCCAATTTTCAGCTTTGGCACAAACAAACTTCCTGAGTCCACCCTGTCTGCAGTGCATAGGAACACATCTCAGTGGTTGCTACCACAGACAATCTTTTTTGTGACACCATTTGAGATAAAATACCCTTACTCAGGTGAATAGGCACTGAGACTCTAAAGGGACCACAGAGTCTTGTTCAGTCGCTACAAGCACTGTCTTCCTTGAATGCTGGCACTGAGTTTAGTCATCTCGTGAGGAGAATCAAACAGAAATGAAGTTAAACACCTTCCATGTGAGAAAAAAATGTATAGCATAGTCAGTAGTAAAATATGGAAATGAAGTACAGATTTTCTTCATTTGAAAGCCTATCTGTACTACAGGTCTTAAATAAAAATGCTGTATTATGTATACATCCTCTTTAGTATATATTTATATACAGAAACAGGATTCTAGATCAAAAGTGATGTGGGAACTGAGAATAATATACAGTCATTATATTTTGTGGAAAGAAGAAATAAGTTATTTTTTTGTGTTATGTTTTCTGAGAAGCAGAAGTTGAAATGAAGTTAGGAAGACAAAAAATGTTACCAGCGTGTAATACCTGTAAGGAGACAGGATTTTGCAAGGAATGCTGCATCTATCACAACTGAACAAGACCCATTAAGTCACAGATCTCATCTTCAATTAAAATAGTCAAGAAGTTTGTAATCATTGGCTTCTGTTTATAATGAGAGCTCTCTCACAGACTCTCAAGGGCTTGGACAAATTCTCAGCTTGTCCATGTCAACTCTTCATATTTAGATAGGGTTGCATATTCCCAGTCTTTGAAATGGGTCATGTAGCTGGTTCTACATATCTCTTGTGCAGCTATTTCATTAAGAAGATATAAACATTTGAAACATTCTTACTAAATCTTCCAGGTCTAACTCAAGTTATTAGCCAGGCAGTATTCTCTGGCAGTTCATTTTCTTTTCATAATCCCTTAGGTGCAGAGTTTCATGGTTATTCCTTTCTCTTCTTTACATTCCCCCTAGCAGAATTCATCTACTTCTGTGGCTTCAGTTTATACCTATATAACAGTGGTTCTCAAACAGGGACTATTTTCCCTTCCAGGGGAACAGGAACATCTGGCAATGTTTGAAGATATTTTGGTTATGGTAACTAGGGAGATACTACAGGTATCCATACAATAGAGACCATGGACACTGCTAAACATCATACAATGTACAGGGCAGTCCCCAACAATGAAGAAGCATTCATTCTAAATTGCCAATAATGTCAAGGTTGAGAAACCATGTTATATAGAGACATATTTCACTCCACATAGCCTGCACAGTTTTCACTCCCAAAATGAGAAATCTTTGACCTATTTCTATATAAATTGAGTAAGAGCCTCAGATAAAGAGATGCTGGGGTGCAGTGAAAACTGTTCCATTAGACAGAGTATTCAGTCACAGTACCTGCCTGTAGCCCATGAAAATGGCTTAATTTAAATTTTCTTTGAAATCAAAGATACATAGTAATGGACTAAACATGGATTCCATTTGTCTCTTCTATTAACTCAGTGTGAAAGTATGTTCTCTCCATGTATTCTCTAATAGAAGAAGAGATCCGTGAAGACAAAAGTGTTTAGGACCCACCAAAAAAATCATAATACAGTCCTTTCAGGAATGAAATGGCATTGGAAATTTTTTTGTAATTTTACTTTTTTAAATTGATTACACATATATATTTATATTTTACATCATTGTCTACCCCAACGTTCTCCCACCACCTTAACACCTGTGAACCATCTTAATCTCTTGTGTCTGTCCCTTCCCCGATTTTCCCTCCTCCCGTCTCTTGCTCTATGCTTCAGTTATGTTGACAGTTTTAAATTATTCTTGTCCATTTGTTTTGTTTGTTTTCCTTATATCCCTCATATAAGTGAGACAATATAGTATTTTTTATTTCTGGCTTATTTCCACTAGTGTAATTCCCTCTACCTCCACCCATGTTGCTGTGAATGACATAAGTTTGTCTTTTTTGATTGATAAGTAATACTTCATTGTGTACATATATCACAATGTTGTGATCCATTAGTCTGTTTGGGAGCATTTGCATTGCTTCCATATCCTGTCTATTGTAAATAGTGCCACAATAAACATCTGAGTACAGATGTTATTTTGAATTAGAGTTGTATGACCAACTAATCTTTGACAAAGGATAGTCTTTGAACAAGGATAGTCTTTTCAATGAATGGTGCTGGGAAAACTTGACTGCTACATACAAAAGAATGAATCTAGACTACTTCCTCACATCATGCACAATTATCAACTCAAAATGGATAAAAGACTTGGATGTAAGACCTAAAACCACAAAATATATAGAAGAAAATATATAGAAAGAAATATATAGAAGAAAATATATAGAAGAAAACGCTGTAAAACTTACTCTTCAGGAAACTTTTTCAGAACACATCCAAAAATGCTAAAAAAATGAAAGAAAATATAAACAGCTGGGACTATATCAAACTAAGAAACTTCTGTACAGCAAAAGAGACAACGGACAAAACAAAGGAAACCCAACTGAATGGGAGAAAATTTTTGCCCTGCACAAAAGTGATAAAGGTTTTATAACAAAGATCCACAAGGATCTCATGCAACTTAGCAAAATCAAAACAAGAAGCCCTGTCAAAAATGGGGAGAAGAATTAAAAGGACACTTTACCAAGGAGGAAATACAAATGGCCAACAGGCACATGGAAAAATGCTCAATGTCACTAATCAGAGAAATGCACACCAAAATCACAATGAGATACCACCTTGCACCAGTAAGAATGTCCCACATCAAAAAAAAAAAAAAGGGGGGGCAACAACAAGTGCTGGCGTGGATGCGGAGCGAAAGGAACACTCTTACACTGCTGGTGGAAATGTTAACTGGTTCAGCCACTATGGAAAGCAGTGTAGAGGACCCTCAAACTAATGAAAATGGAACTACCATTTGACCCAGCAATCGCTCTTCTGGGAATCCACCCAAAGGAGACCTCAATATTTAAACAAAAGGACACCTGTACTCAGATGTTCATTGCAGCACTATTTATAACTGCAACGACATGGAAACAACCCAAATGTTTCAAAATAGACAAATGGATGAAAAAGATGTGGGTATATATACACAATGGAATTTTACTCATCAATTAAAAATGGCAAATTTGATGAACTTGCTATAGCATAGATGGACCTAAAAGAAATCAAATTAGCAGAAACAAGTCAGAAAGAAAAAGACAGAAACCAAATGGTTTCACTAATATATGGGATATAGGAAAAACAAAAGGCCAGGAGAAAAAGTCAAAGCCAGCTAACAACCAATTTAATGTACACAACTGAGGGGGTGGATGGGTGGGAGTGATCAGGAAGGGGAGATGGTGGGTGAACCCAGGGAAATACAAAGATTGAAATATATATATATGTATATATTACTTAAAAATAAACAAACAAAAAACCCCACCAAGATCCACAAGGAACTCACACAACCAAAACAAAGCAAAAGGCCCAGTCAAAGATGGGGAGAAGGAAGAGAATGGGGGCAAAGGAGGGCACAAAAGGCTAAGATGGTGCACTGGGTAAGGTGATGGGAGAGCAATGAGGTAGACAATGATGCAATATATATGTATTTAGATATATAGTTGCAAACAATAAAAAGAAAAAAGAAAAAAAAGGGAGAAGAGCTAAAAAGATACTTTTCTAAGTAAGAAATACAGCCAGGCATGGTGGCGCATGCCTGTAAGCAGCAGCCTAGGAAGCCATGACCAGGGCCAGGAATGGCGGTTCGAGTCCCTCCGGGGGCACGTAACAAGACCTAGTTCAAAAAATATATATAACTGGGCATGGTCATCGTGCCTGTAATCCCACCTACTTGGGAATGTGAGGCTGGGGATTGCTTGAATCTGTGGTGCCCCAGGCAACATGACCCTGCGGTTCCACAGGCAAAAATAGCGAGACCTAGTCTCAAAAAAAACTAAGAAAAAATATAAATGGCCAATAGGCATATGAAAAAATGCTCAACATCACTAATAATCAGGGAAATGCAAATCAAAACCACAATGAAGTATCATCTCACACCAGTAAGAATGGCCCATATACAAAAAATGGGCAACAACAAATTCTGGCGTGGATTGGAGAGAAAGGAACACTCTTACACTACTGGTGGGAATGCAAACTGGTCCAGCCACGATGGCAAACTGTGTTAAGGATCCTTAAACTACTGAAAATGGAACTACCATTTGATTCAGCAGTTCTACTTCTAGAAATCTACCCAAAGTTTAGGCACTGAAAATTTGGACAAAACAAATAAACTGTGAAATATCCTGTGTTCAGTGGAAAAGTAGTTTTAGGGTAAAAAATGTAAGATCTTGGGTATGACTACTAGGTGTTATTAAATGCCCAGTTAGGGTGGCTATCATCAATTTGTAGACAAACAAATTTGTCTGATACCATAATTCTCTAGCAAAGCTCAGGTGCATGGACATGGCACAAAACAGGCAGATTATTGGAATTTTCTGGTGTTGGTCATTTGAAGTAAGAGGGGGAAAAAGAAAGGAGTTGAGAAAATTTTCAAGTCAGTCCATAAAAATGAGCTGAGGAAATGAAACAAGGTAAAAACTGAAATAATAGATCATGGCCTTTGGATTTAGGTGAAACATTCAACAAATTAGACTCCAATCATGTTGAAAGAGTGTCAACCACAGCTTAAGTTTCGTGAGAGATGTTATGACTTGTGAGTTTGTGATATTATTGTGAGATTTGGAAGCAAGTAAATACCCAAATATCTACTGCATACACCAGAGTTAGAAATTTTGACAATACAGTTATTGTGGGGATTACCAGTCTTTTCGTCAATTGTAAAAATCTGTTGAGTTCTCTGTTAAAATGCAGACATTCCCCTTTTGAATATTTCTTTTATTTTTAATGATATTATTGAGGTAACATGATTTACAACACAACATGTTTCAGGGATATAGTTATACCTCTAAAAATGTATGTTCTCATAATCACCTCCCACCATAGTTCATCGGGGCCTCTTCCCAACTAGCTCTCAACCCACCTTCACACCCTCTGGTAGCCTCAGTTCTGCTGTTAGATTGCAAGGGTTTGTTGTGGTTTTCTTTTGTCTGTTCCTTTGCTTTAAAAAAATTTTTCACATGTGACTGAATTCATCTGGTATTTGTCTTTACCAAAACGCAGACATTCTTGAGAAAGGAGAAAAAACTATGCTCTTTTTAATTAACACCTTAGCTTATAGCTAATTATGATTGCAATTTAATAAAGAATAGGAACTTGAATGTAGGCTGAGGAAGCAGGCCAAGTCAAGCAAAGATCTATTTGCCAAAAATCAATTTAGCCTACACAATGGCCAACATGACAAACTGCCAACTGCAGAATTATCAAGTCACCAAAAATTTGTTTACTAGAATAAAATTTGTAGCAATCTATGTTCAACGAGACCTTCCAACAGTTAATGACTATCTTTTTAAGTTTTGTTTTAGTTAATAGAGCTTTACTTTAATTTGCTGCAGTCATTTACTGCAAGCATTTTGCATGAGATTGATCAGTGAAACTCTGTTGTACTCATTTTCTTTCTTGAAATTGAGCGCTTTGAACTGCCTGTTGGGAGACAGTTTTCCATGTGTCTCTCATTTTTCTGCACATCTAGTAAGCAAGGTAAGACTGTCTTTTGTTTGAGATTATCTTTTAAAGGATATTTGGAGAGTGAATGGTGTCTCCCTCCTAAGCAAGGGGCAGGAATGCTAACTTTCCATTTAAAAAGATTTGGATTTTCTAAACCAAGAATTCTTTTCCTGTAATACGACACATTGTATGTGCAGGTATCACTTGATCTTCTCATCACTGTGGGAATGGGGGCTCAAGAATCTGCACAAAAATACTGATAAACCAGCTATTGCTATTTCTTTGAGGAAAAACTATCCTTTATTTTGGAAACAAGAGTCCCATGTCTTCTATTAGCATCCACAAAACTGTGTCAGATTAAATTGCTTGGTTACAAGTAGAATGAAACCTCAGACATCCCAGTTCTTGACCCAGCCTAAAACACATGTAAATGTCTATTTTATTGAATCAGTTGAAAATCTATGAATTAAAATAATTATGAAATATGAGGAACTGAATTAAATAGTGTTTGGATGAGCGATTCACCCTATCTTGTTTCTAAACGCCTTGATATTTGAGATATGTGCAACACTTATAATTTGGAATACAAAAGTAATTCCAAACTTAGATGTCATATTGGTCCTTTGGTGGTGGGTGTGGCATAGCAACATACATCTGAAGAACTGTAATCCTGTATTCCTAATAATACACAGTGTTATAAAATGTTACTTTAATAAAAAAGTAAGTAAAAATAAGAAATAAAAGGTCATATATCCAAAGTATTAAAAAATCTAGATTACATTAAACTTTAGTGATCCACGATGAAAGGTAGTGACAAATACCTGTAAGGAAAACTAAAACTTGAATCAATGAAATCCTTGCGCCAGTAAATAAATTACACTAAATCTCCAAAAGCTGTATAACCATCCAAGATATTTTGAGTTGCTATAAATATCCTAAATTGTTAAATGAATGAGTTTTTAATATGATATTGTTAATTTGGCAAATTTCTCTTTCATTGATTTCTCCGAGGTAATGCAGAGCTTGAGAAATGAGATAACATGGAGAAGCCGGGAAAGTACTTAATATTACACGATTCAATCCAGAACACCAGCCTGTGACCAAGGGAATTTTCATAGTCAGATGAGAACTAGTTTCACTTGGCCTTTCTGTAGTAGAGCAAACTGACATCTCCATCAAACTAAACAAGAATATTTACTAGAGACTCTAGTGATTAAGAATTGAGCTTTTGCGGACCTGGGATCAAAAACTGGCCCTTATGGTTTCACCTAATCTAAGTTTTAATTTCTACATCTTAAAAGTAGAGATAATCATAGTAGTTTTTCTCAAGAATGCTGTGAAGATTAATTGAAATATGGCTTTAAATTGCTTTGCATGAGATTTGCCACACAGAAAGTATTTAATAGGCTCAGCATGAGATACTACTAAGAAACTAATTTTCTGAATTTGAATTTCAAAGCACTTTATCAAATATACTTATTTCCTCACATTTTTGTTTTGGTAACTTTTTCTCTACACATTTCAGGGGAAAGGCACAAAGTTTTAGCACTTTCTAAAAGGCTACTAATGCTGGGTGAGATTGACGTGTTTCATAGAATCTAGATATTGCATACCACTTTATAAATGTTAAGCTTTGGCAAAACAATAAACAGATTTTGCAAAGATGCTCTCCTTTAATAATTAAACCTCTATGCATTAAAAGGAAATTAATTCATATGGTATTTTTTGATCCATTTGCACTTAATAAATATCCGTTGTTGTAAAAATTATTTGATGCTCTCAAAATTATTTATCTGTCTCTTATTTCCTTTCTAAGTAACCCTTTTCTTTTGGAAATTTAATTTTGGAAGTTGAGAGAGACTTGAGACATGAAAAGTAATGTCCACCTATAATAAGTCTGCTTTGGTTTAACAAATGAATGCTATAAATTCAGGTAAATAATTTGACTCAGTATCCCTGGAAGTATAGTTGTTGTCTTTATTGTCATCATTGTTAAATAGACAAAGCTTTGAAGGGAAAAGATTGACCTATGATGAATCTTGGTAATTTCTACCAGCTGGAAACTGGTCAAACTTGGAGCAGGACTGGGCATTTTATTATTTCAATTACTACTCTTACTGGCTACAATTTATTTAGCACCTATCATGTGAAGGACTGAAGCTATATTTATTTATAATTTAATTCTGACAACAATGCTGTGATACCAGCATGATTATCACCTTTCAGCAAACAGACTTAGAGAGTCTAAGGACCTTGGTCAGAATTATCCAAGTAGTAAGTGACAGAGTCAGGTATTGAACAGCGAACCCTAAGTTCATCATATTTTGCTTCAATTGAGCCTGAAAAATTCTTAGTTTTAGATCATCAGTATTCTGTGTACATATCAAGAATAGCCAGGATCTAATTAAGAAACAAGGAATTGAAAACTTGGACGAGTGGGAGGATGGCAGGACAATTCCTAAGGATAACAATTTCCTTCTCAGTTTTCAACTTCTACCAGTTTATATAACATTACTGACCTTTATGCACAAAGTTCAGGATCCTACATATCCTGTGGAGTCAAGGGATTCAATCAGGAGGCTTTACTGCGTGTGACATGAATGGTGCAACGGAGACAATTTTGTTTAGGTTAACCAGGATATTTAATTTATAAGAACATATTTTGCAACAAGTTTATGCAATTCTACTAAAACTGGTGACTTTTAAGCTTTGTTTTTCTTCAGAAATAGTGGTTATATAAGTAGAATATTGGACTAAAAATATGGGTCTTAGTTAACTTTCATTTTTCTCGCATATAATGACAACAAAGGATTAGAATAACATTCACATTTCAAGCAAAATTCAACTTAAATTTGTTCTCATCAACACTTGAGAGAAAACCACTAGAGCATCACATTACTCCAATAAAGCTTAGGTTTTATCACATGCACCAAGAAAGCTACAGGGTTAGTTTTTGCATTCTATTTTACATAATATATTTTATACCTATTATATCAAATTGCATTTTAAACTCTGAAATATAACTCCTTAATAAAATAAAGCAAAGACAAAGCATTTATCTTATTAGAAACAAGATACACCGTCGCTTACAGCCTTCAAACATGACTGCACTTTAACTCATAATTTGACGATGCATTCAGGAAACAATCTGCAGACACTAGTTCTAATGGATAAATTAAATAACATGTTTAGGCAGACATAACTGTCCTAAATTGTTTATTAGGTAGGTAAGAATTTTACAAACATTACTTACTATGACAACAGTGAGCTAGAGAGTAAGCAAGAACCACAGGTGGAAACTGGCCCTTTCTAAGACCAGGGCTCTTGTGGCCTGCAGATGTTAGCCCCCACAACGCCCTGTGCCTATAGTCTGCTTTAGTGACCCACTGTGTGTCAGGATTTCTCATGGTAGTTTGTGGATGAATCGATGAAAATAACTTCAAAAAATCTGTTGGTGGGATCTTTACCAACCCAGTAAGATTTCAGTACTCTAAAAGTTCCATAGTGTCTCCAGCATACTCCGTAGTGACAGATGATAACACTATTACACCCTTTGGAACTGGATGTTTACAGTTGCCATGGGGCCCACAAATCTGATTATGACACAGTGTTGCTTGGCCTTGTATCCCAGTTTGCCTGCTTTATCTCACCAGTTGGGATACAGATCATGAGAAGAGCTGACAGTTAGCAGTATTGCTAGTTGCACCTGAGAAGAAAACATCACACTGGACTGCTTCTTCTTCCATGGCTCCTGGATGTACTTATGAACACCCATTTTGGTTTAGCTAATGAGTGCCACCAGATGGAAATGAAAGAGCCCTTTACCCTAAGATTGGCATTTTTAAAATGAAGTTACAGATACCAAGGAAGGTATAAGTAAGTAGTATATGAGTTAAAATTCAATTGCATCATCAGTGACAGAAAATCCTAATGAACAGTAGCTTCATACTATTATTACCAATCTTTACAAACTTTTCCAAAATAAAGGAAGGAAGGTCTCCAATTCATTTTGTTAGGTCAGTATTTGCCAACACTGGACAAAGATAATATTAAAAAGGAAAAAAATCAAATCAATAACTTCAATGAATATAAGTAATAAATATAAATTAAAAAAATACTTAGGAAAATATAAACAAACCAAATCCAGCAATATCTGAAAGAAGTATACACCATGACCAAGTGAGATTTATCTAGGGAATGCAAAGTTGGCTTATCATTCTAAAACCAATTGATGTGCTACAATATAATATCAACAAAATAAAAGTAAAGAGCACATGATTAAATCACAGACTGAGGGAAAAGAAATTGATAATTTATAATATGTTTTCATAATAAAAGCATCCAAGGAGGTAGAAATAGAAGGGAATATCCTTAATCTGATCTGATTAAAGGCATCTATAACCAAACAAAACTCACAGCTAGCATTATACTTTATGGGGTAAGATTGTCTATTTTCTTCCTGAGATCAAGAACAAGAAAATGGTGTCCACTCTTACTGCTTCTATTTTTCAATATTGAACTGGAGATTCTAGTCACTACATTTAGTCACTAAAGAGAAGAAAAGGCTTCCAGATTAAGAAAGAAGGAAGTAAAACTCCGTTTTTCATAGATCGCAAGATCTTATGAATAGGAAATCCCAAGAAATATACTAAAAACCACTAAAACTAACAAATTCACCATGTTGCAGGATACAAGATGAACATACAAAAATGCACTGTTTTGTAGACATTTGCAATGAAAAATCAAAAAATGAAATTAAGGATAAAATTTCTACTTATTTTATTATCAAAATATATAACTTTAACAAAATAAGCACAGAGCTTAATCTTGAAAGCTATAAAATGTCATCAAACATATTTGGTTTAAGTTTTAAATTAAATGGAAAAACATCCCAGCTTCATGAATTGGAAGACTTAATATTGTCAAGTTAGCAATACTCTCCAAATTAACTTATAGATTACCTGTTCAATCTTCACTAGCTTCTTACTAGAAATATGACAAACCAATCCAAAATTTCATATGGATATTAAGGAACCAGAAATAGCTAATACATGCTTGAAAATTAAAGTTACTATTTCTCAATTTGAAACCTTACTGAAAAATCACAGTAATAAAAAAATGTAGTATTGATATAATAGATTAATTTTTTTAATTTTATATAAGAATAGATTTAAAAGTCCAGAAATAAACTCATTTATAATCAGTTGATCTTTGACAAATGTACCAACAACATTCAACGGGGGAAACAATAATTTTTTCAACAAATGGTACTGGTGGATATCCAAGCTCAAAAAATTAAATTTTGACCCCTCTCTCATTCCATAAACAAATATTAACTTAAAATGAATCATGATATAAATTTATGAACCAAAAACTGTAAATTATTTAAAAGAAAAGATAGGGGTATATATTTATGACATTGGATTTGGCAACACCTTCTTACAGGTGACACCAAAACCACAAGAAACCAAAAATCAATCAATCAATAAACTGGACTTCATCAATATTTAAGAAGTTTTTTCTTTAAAGTTTCAAAGAAGTTATCAAGAGAGTAAAAAGACAATCCATAGAACAGGTTAAATACTCACAAATCATAAAAGAGATTTGTGTCTATAATATATAAAGAAGTTTTATAATTAACTAACAAAAATTAAAACAAGTGAATATAAAATGCATTAAAGATTGGTATAGACCATTTGAAAAAAGATACACACTTGGTCAACAAGTACTTAACATCATTAGTCCTCAGCAGAATGCAAGTCAAAAGTACAGTGAGATACAACTTCACACACACTTGGATAGGTATAATTTTTCAATATGGGGAAAATCAGGTCTTGGTGAAGCTGTAGAAGAATTTTATACTGGAAATATAAATAGTGCATCCACTTTGGAAAACAGTATGGTAGTTCCTGAAAAAGTTAAACATAAACTTACCATTTTACTTAGAAGTTCCACTAATAAGTATATACTCAAAAAAGGAAAATATCTTACCATACAAAAACTTATACATATATGATCATAGTAGCATTACTTATAAGAAACAAAAAGTAGAAACAACTGAATATCCACCAACTGATCAATGGATAAATAGAATGTCATATAACTAACTATATATCACTTCTACTTAATATAGTACTAGAAGCCCTAGCCAAAGCAATTACAAAAAAAAAATAAAAATAAAAAATGCAAAGACAACATAGAACCAGAGAGTGGAGTGGTCATTGCCAGAGGTCAAGATGTTGCAAGTCGGGGGTAATTAAGTGATGTCAATCAAAGGGTACAAAAGTTCTTAAAATTTCCAGTTGTAAGAAGAATAAACTCTGGGGATTAACTATACTGCATGGTTACTACAGTTAACAGCACTGTATTATCTGCTTGAAAGCTGATGAAAGTAACTCTATGATGTTCTCACCATAACAGCAGCAACAAGTGGCAATTATGTGAGATGACAGATATGTTTGCTCTTTATCCATAATATAGTTGTATGATGTCCTCACATTGTACACTTTAAATTTATGCACCGTTATACAAATTTATACAGTTATGTGTCCATTTTATATCAATAAAGCTAGAAAATACATGTATGTGTCCAAATTTCCATTTTTTACTAAGAATACCAGCATATTGGTTTAGGGATTCATGCTACTTCCATAGTACTTTAACTTAACCAACTATACCCTCAATGACACAACTTTCAAGTAAGGTTACATTCAGAAATGACAAAGGTTAAGACTTCAACATATAAATTTGGAGGGAAGGAAAAATTTAATCTGTAACCATATGTTTCAAAACTACACATGAATAATAATTTATGGGCATGTAGATCAGTAGTGAAACTTTGAAATAGGAAAATGTTAAATACCAATTCAAGGATAATAAATACCTCTATAGTGAGGGAGAGAGGAGGAAAGGTATGGTGATGGGACACTAACAGTGTCCTTAATCTTAGGTTTTAAAAAACTTTGTGCAGTCACAATGTGCCATGGCCCTGGAACACAGTCCCTCATCCGACAAATGGACACAGCCACAGAAAAAGAGACCAAAGAACCAATGAACCCAACATAAACCAAAAAAGAACAATGAGAGTGGAGACTGAGCGGACACAAGGGGGTGGGAGGTGGAGGAGGAAAGGCATCCCACCATATGAAAATGTACCAGGCTGGGCATGGTGGCTCGTGCTTGTAAGCTTCAGCCTATGAAGCGGCCGGGGCTTAGGGATCGCGGTTCGAGTCCCGCCTGGGGCCCGTAGCGAGACCTAGTTCCAAAAAAATAGCTGGGCGTGGTGGCGCGCGCCTGTCATCCCAGCTACCTGGGAAGCTGAGGCTGGGGATTGCTTGAGTCTGTGGTACCCCGGGCAACGAGAGCCTGCGGTTCCACAGGCAAAAATAGCAAGACCTAGTCTCAAAAACAAACAAACAAACAAACAAAAAACAAACAAACAAACAAATGAAAATGTACCTATGTAGGAAATTAAAAGAATTTAGAAAAAAATAAAAAACTTTGTAGTCTCCATAGCAAAATGATTGCTAAATCTGAAATTTGAATAGCAGGTATAGACATGAATGTTGTATTTGTATCTACACAAGAGTAAGTCATTCTCAATTTCAGTACCTAGGAAAAAGCTGCAATGGGACAGGCTCACCAAGTTCAGCAACACAGAACTGTCTTTTTCCTCCCGCAATCAGAGTATGCCCTTGTTTCTTTCTCATTCTAAAATCAAAGGAAGCAATTTCTTTGCTTTTATGGTCTTTTTATCAATAGATTTATATATTTAAAAGTCTGATCATCCTCCACGGGCTAAGATGCTTTCAATAGGAGAGGAAAGCTGTGTCAGACATAGGAGAAGAGAAGAAAATTTATTTTTTTCTCTTTTTTTGTATTAGACATAGATGTAAAATTGTTTTTAATTTATTTTTAAAATTTGATTGCACACACATATATATGCATATATAAATATATATATTTACATTGCTGTCTACCCTGAGGTTCTCCCACCACCTTATCACCCTTGAACCATCATCTAAATCTCTTGTGCCAATCCCTCCCCTAATTTTACCTCCACCCTTCTCTTATTCTATGCTTCAGTTCTGCTAACAGTTTAAAAATTTCCTTGTCCGTTTGTTTGTTTCTTTTTCCTATATCCTGCATATAGGTATGATCATCCAGTACTTCTCTTTATCTTTCTGGCTTATTTCTGCTAACATGATTCCTTCTAGTTTCATCCATGCTATCACAAATGCATCAAGTTTGCCCTTTTTTGATCGCAAAATAGTATTCTATTATGTACATATACCACAATTTTCTGATCCATTCATCCATTTTGGGGCATTTGGGTTGTTTCCATATCCTGGCTATTATAAATAGTGCTGCAATGAACATCTGAGTACAGGTGTCCTTTTGAATTACTGTTTTGTTGTCCTTTGGGGAGATTCCCAGAAGTGGGATTGATGGATCAAATGGTAGTTCCCTTTTCAGTAGCTTAAGGGTCCTCCACACAGTTTTCCATAGTGGCTGGACCAGTTTGCATTCCCACAAGCAATGAAAAAGTGTCCTTCCTCTCCACATCCATGCCAGCACTTGTTTTTGCCTGTTTTTTTGGTACATACAGGCCATTCTTACTGGTGTGAGGTGCTATCTCACTATGGTTTTGATTTGCATTTCCCTGATAAGTGATGTTGAGCATTTTTTCATCTGTCTATTGGCCATTTATATTTCCTCTGTGGAAAAGTGTCTTTTAAGCTGGAGAGAAGAGAATTTCTAACCACATTTCATGCTCAATATATGGCCTGTTATTTTGCCCAGCAATAGGGGTAGAAAAGAGTGATATTTTTAAAATCTTGCTCCTTCTTTTTTCCTCTCTCGCTCTTTTATTCCCTCCTGTCTCAGATAGTTTAGTTCATTTAAGTCCCATTTGTTAATTTGTTTTCTACCCAGTACTGAACATATTAGGTAGTCTTAATTCTAAATGTATTTAGAAGAATAAAGGTAACTAAGGACACTGGACATAAAAAGCCATGTAACTTGTAAATTTGTAAAAATTTTAGTTAAATATGTGTGTTTTCAATACTCTGATAAGCTAGGTAGCTGGTATGATTAACTTGTGTTCAGAGTGGAATACAAGCACTGATTTGTTCTGGCATCATGTAGACATACTCTGTGCTAACCTGACATAATTATGCATCATAACATTATCCACATATTAAGACTCTTAAAGATTATTTTTGGCAATGATAAAATTCATCTCCTAGGAAAAGCAAACTTATCTCTGTATAACCCAGATGCCAGATGAAGCTCTTGCCCATGAGACTTGAAAATATACTTCCCTGAGCTTAACACAAATGTACTCTTGGCCCCTTAAACAATCTCTGCAAGAAAGCAAATCAGCTAGAATTCATTCTAGATTTTGTGGAAGATTCTGTGAGAATGTAGGGAAGAATGATGTTGGATATCATGCAATATTTTATGCAAATACACCCAAACACCTGTACTCCAAGTTACTTATTTTTGAGCTCCTAGTCACTGAACTCTCCTCCAAATTTTGTTCAAAACAGTGTTTAATTAGCTCCTCCTGTTTGGAAAACTGATGGACATATAGAATTTTCTTCTGTTTCCTTATCTATGTATCTTCTCAACAAAACTAGCATATCCAAAAAGAAATCTCCTTCTGGATATTTAGATAAACTCTATACCACTAGATATTTGGAAGACTAATATCATTTGCCTGCCGAAGCTTATATTTGATTTGGAATCAACCTACTTGGCTCTTACATATTGATTATGTACAAAGCCTTGAACTTTGTTTTGAGGAATTGTGCCCCTTACCCTCAATACAGCACATGCAGCAGACCTTTCCAGGTACCAAACTTGTTAGATGACACTAAAGTTGCTTTGAACCCAAGCCGAATTCCACAATTACCTTATATACTCAAGAGGTTGGCTTTCTCACTCCATCCAAATGCAACTGGAAATATACACTTAATTAGAAGGAGAAATTGGAAAGTGGTTAACATTGTGCAAGTATAATTATCTCAGATGATTTGACACTTTCTCTTTTGAAATGAATAAATAAAAGGAAAGAGGGGTATAATAATAATGGTACAGGTTTTACTTTTTAAAAGTTTGAATAAAATTAGCATAATTTCCCTTTTATTAAACTACAGTAGATAGAAGTACATTATAGACAGTGTAGGTGGAGATGTGGGTGGACACATAAGAGGAGTAATGAGAGAGCATTGAAACTACAGCTGAAATAATGAGCACATAACATGAAGAACAGCAGCAAGGATCAGGCTGGAGGATGGAAGAATTCCTGTTTTGATCACAGACAAAAGGGATAGAGAACAGAAAATAAGAGGGAACCATTCAGCCGAGCTGGGATTCTGGGGTAGCCTGGGCTAATGGAGCCGGGCATAGATGGGAAGAGAACAGAGAATTATTCACTGTTGATATGAGTTTAAAAATTATAGTTTAACTATAGAAGAAAGCACAATAACATCATTCATAAAGATAGCTGCTTTTATCCATATTAACCATGATGGAAGTAGAAGCTATACAACTTGCTTTCACTTCACCTGGAGCAAACTTACTAGAATATCGAACATTGATATTGAACATTATTCTGTCTATGCACCCAAACATGGCAAGCTTCTATCTCTCTATCTATCTCTCTATCTCTATCTATCTATCTATCTATCTATCTATCTATC
>PVHY01013270.1:0-21676 GCA_004024945.1 Uropsilus gracilis
AATTTTAAAGCACAATTGATAGCATCTCTCTTCCCTATCCAGGTAATGAAGTGACATTTCTCTTTGATTATTAAATGAGGGGAAATTAAAAGATATGACTTTAAGACTGTTAGAATAGAGAATCTGTTAATCCCGAGGACCTGACTTCTGTAGATGTGACCATTAGTCAGGTTAGTGAAAGACAGGGGAGCTTCCTCAAAAGAACTGCTTCTTTCTAAGTATTAGGAAATATCCAGGCAGTCATCTTGCTCCCTGAAGGAATAAAGACAGAATAGATTAGAGCATCTCCAGATGTTTCCAAATAAAAACATTAGTCTAAGTAATTGAAGAGAAATACAGTGGATAAAGAGGCAGAGAAAGGCAAAAAGGGTCTCAAAATCCTTCCTCTAAGAAACAAGATGGAGGAGAAAAAATATTGGACTTGTAGACCTAATGAATGAAGAGAGAAATGATCCCTCATATAGAATAAAAATGCATCAGTTATAGCATGCTGAGCAATTAAATGTCTGACTATATGGGTGAAAAAATGAGGGGTGATCAGGTCAGAGTTGTTAGGAATTGTATAATAAGCCAAGAGTTGGGTGTTATGCAAATGAAAGACATTTACTGAGAATTTTTAGGACTAAATAGGTAAAAAAACAAAGTTGAATGTTGTTGACCACAAAGAAGAGCCTACTAAAAAAGAGCTTACTAAATTACATTTTTATGTAATTGTATCCCAAAAGAAATTTATAATGATTATGCTAATAATACAGTTTTAAAGATTAAAATTGTGGCTTGATTGTAGATAATTATCATGCAGACATAGACATACAAGACATGTGAATGCACACATATAATAATTTGACCTAGGGAGTGGGAGAATGCTGCCACACCCTAAACTGTTAGGAAATAGTGTAGCAGATTATCCATGTTGGTTATTTCCACAGTAACAGAGGAGTCCTAATTAGTTGCTCCCTTCTTCATGCATTTTTATTTTTTATTAAGATTTTGAGCTCTATCTTTTTTACTTCAAAATATTTTTTGCTATTGTTTGATAAGATAAGGAATAGTAGAGAAAATTCATCATTAGAAAGATTGACATTTCACTCACCTAATCATACCCCTATAAGGTCATCTTTTATACTTTTAACATGATTCTGAAATTTCTAGAAATGTGCTATAAGATTTCCATACCTCCTGAACTGCTTGCAATAGTATTTATGTGATTGATTCCAAAAGTTAATAAGTAGAAAATGGTAGTGACCTCTTAGCTATAAGATTCTGGAAATGCATAGAGTTCTTTGAGAACACTATTTTCTGCCTTTGTAGATATCCTGCCTATACGTCTATTTATACCAATTTGAAAGATATGTATATATAGATACACACAGACATGTATAACATATATATCACAGCTTACCTGTTACTGCTTAAATCCCTCTTAAGCCTCATTTCTTCATCAAAATTCTGTACTCAGTGTACAGCTTAATAATGGAAGTATTTTTAATCTTAAAAATTAAAATAATAGTATAAGAATGAACAAGTAATATCTAATTTATTGCTCTCATTTACATCGCCCACCAGTTAGTTTCATAAGAGTGAATTTGAATAATGCTAACAAGAAGGATCAATTAGCTTACTTACAATCTAAGGCTAAATAATTAGCTACATTATATTCTAAGCTTTAGAAATTATCTTTATTAATTTAAACTACAAAATCTACATAAGGAAGTTAATTTGTGACCACATCACCAAATTATACTTGCATTATCATATCATAAATCAATAAATTTGGACTTCTATAAATTGTAAGGTAAATTTTTGGATTGTCTGTTGTACAGACATACATATGATGTTAGAAATATTAAGTGGAGATGTTAGTTCTCTGTTGCTCATTTCTTCAAGTCAATAGTTCTCCAATCTTGAACCTAGAGCAGAAGCTCCACTATCACTCAGGAGCTTGAAAATACAAAATAGGGCCCCAAGCCAGACCCACTGAGTCAGAAACTCAGGGAGTAGAACTCAGAAATCTGTGCTGTAGCAACATCTCCAGCTGATTCTGATGCATATTAAAGGTTGAAAATCATAGCTATAAGAATCCATGCTTGTTTCTCCTGAATAAGAGAAACTGAAATTCCGTCACAAAATCCGAGATGATACATCTTAGAAATTTGTATTGATATAGCAGTAGTAAATTAGTGTCCTATTGAATGTCTCTTTTAGGTAAACATTTTGTTGGATAATTTGCCCTTTTTGTGTTCTGAAGAAAATAATCTTAAGATTCAAGTATGTGAGTAACAAAGAACAAAAGGATTCTTAGTCACCACTTTAGAGTAGTCACTGCTACTCTAGTCACTACTTTAGAGTAGAGTAGACTGAAAAGCATAAACATCATATCTGTTGTAATATACTTAATTCAGTTTTTACATATTGTTATCTAAGTAAAGATGGTTTTCATTCTCCAAAGTCAAATTAGTGCACCAATTAGGGAATAAATATGTGCACATTTTCATTGCCACAGTTCTATAGAGCAGTCAAAAGAGCAAGTAAGCAATACTAAAGAGAAAAAAAAAAGGAATGGGACAAAAAAACGAAACAATTTTGAATTCCCTAAGCATCTGCCTCAGAAGAGCCACCAGGTAATTCTCTTGGAGAAACAGAAAGAATACCTGGGTTGTCTAAGCCACAAAGATTCTGCCAGTTTATATGGTTTCCTGCTGATTGATTGAGTACACTTTGTAGAACTAATCTGAGGTTGTTAGTACGACTGCATACTGTTCTTTTTTCTTAATGGCTACATAGAACTTCCTTATGCATTATGTAGTAATTTTCTCAATCAATTCCTAATTGTTTCCATTATTTGGGTTATTGTGAATTGTGCTTTGTTAAGCACCCTATACTTAGGTCTTTTATGATTTTTCATTGAAGATACATTTCTTTTAATAGTATGTCTGTACTAAAGGACATGTATATTTTTAAAGCAATTGTTACATATTGCTATAGTTTTCCCTAGACATAATTTAATTTTTAGAGTGTAACTTTCCCTTTATGTGCATGCTAACATGAGATGGTAATGCTATTTTTCTTTTTTATTAATCTATTTTATGTACTTTAATAAAATTTTATTTGATTACTGGTAATATTATAGATTTAAAATTTTTACTAAAGAACTTTTTCCCTCTTTCCTTATTTTATTAACCAATTTTTAAGAGCTGTGTATCTTCATGGTATCAGCCATTAATACTAATGATACAGTACAAATATTCAACATTTTTTCCAATTTTAAAATTTTCTTTTACCTTTTATTTTCCCCTCTCCAATTTTGTTGTTATGTTGAGAAAGAATTGCCATATAAAGTATAAATTTAAGGTGTACAATTTGTTGATTTGCTACATTTATATTTAGCACAGTAATTTTCACAATAGCTTTAGCAACCATCTCCAGTTCCCCACATACTCAAGTTATACTTGCTTCATCTTTATTTAGTTTTTCTCTATTTCCATATAAATAATATATCAATCTTTCCCCATATATTTCTTCCAATGTGAAAATTTAAATATTTTCCATCTCCAAATTACTGAAGTCACATGTATTTTCTTCCATTACTTTTCATTGTTTTATTTAAATTTGTAATAGATTGAAATTTATTTTGATACAAGTATGTTAAGAGTGTGTCTTCTATTCAGAAGAACTCCTCAGTCTCCCATGATAATATAGAAGAGGAAAATTTCTTGATTATCAGAGAATAACTTCTCAATATTAAAGACTATTTGAACAACTTAGAAAAAAAACTACCATCAAATCTGCATTTTCTAGAAATCGTTTCATAGAATTGTGTTATTCTGTTTCTTAAAAGTGAAGTGACTGGAAATTTATTGGTTAGTGTGATGTAGAGCAAATGATTCATTAATTACTTCTGAGCTTTCTATAGTCATGATTTGTTTTTTTAAGTTTCTATTTAGGTTTAGGAAAGTTGCACTATTTTTTTCTTCTTCTAATGATCCCAGTGAATTGTTTCAAGTTGTAGCTGTGATTTTTCTGGAAAGTTGCAGTTCAAAACATAAAAAGCTTTTTTCCCTTGATCCCTCTCTATTTCTCTTTGTTGTAAGCTGATACAGCTTAAAGTCCTTTACTAAGACCAATTGCTGATTTTCTTTAGAATGGATGTAGTTTCAAAGGAAAGTTAGCCATGTCTCTCTCCATGGAGGTCTGAGACAAAGATAGCATTTCCAAGCTTCATGAACTCACATATTCTGTTTAGCTTTCAAAGTAGCCTTAAGCTGATCTTTTCTTATCAGGCATTGGCATTCCTCTGGGTGCCCTTCTGCAATCATAGAGTGGTGTGCTGGCTGTTCGACAGAGATGCTGGCCTGGTGAACTCCTAATAGAATTGCCCAATAGAGACTCAGTTCAGTTCTGATGCTGCCATTCATTAGCTTTTAATTCTAGCTAAAGCCCTTTAATCTCACAGTATTTCAAGTTTTGCATCTGCAGCAAGTGATAATAACACTGATGTAGTCCACTAGGAAGTTGTTAGGATTAACTAATTAATGGTCACAAAGAGCCTTTTAAATAGAAGTGCCAAATGTCTTCCCTGGTATAGAACAATCAACAAGTAAAACAAGTAAAATAATCATTTTACTTGTTTTTGTTATCTGTGTTTTGTTGTCATGCTGTCTTCTATTATCTAGTTTCAGAGAGTTTAGGTCCATCTGCTTTTTAATTCAATTCCTTCTAGAACACTTTTAAGTATAGTCAAAACTACATTAGTTCCCAATTATGAGTACAAGATCCTTCTTTTATATAGCTCAGTGTCCAGTCCCTGAGACATGAGTCAGAAGGTTCTTCTGATTCATGTTCCATGGTAAGCTTTAAATATCCAATCCAGAAGATAGAGATAGAGCAAGAGAGATAGACAGACTGACAGAGATAAAGATACAGAGACAGAGATAGAGAGATATCCCAGAAGAAAATTTCAAGAGGTCGGAAGTCAAATTGCAAGAAATTTCAGTTACTAAAAAAACATTTTCTTGGCAATTCAGCTTTCATGGAACAAAGGTATCATACATTTGATTTAAACAAAATAGACACAAAAATTCAAGATTTCATATTCTTCTTAATCTCGAGAGATGTATCCAAAGACTAAGTGAGATCACATAATTTATCTTTTAAATCATGGTAGCAATTTTTTACATAAGACTCTTCAAATATTCTTTGGGGGACTCAAGAAAACATTAAATGTGTATGGTAGATGAGACCATGCCTTAAAAATGTATATTTCTTTTGCATTCCTTAATATATGTTTCTTAGCATACTTTTATATTATTCTATAAATATCAGCTATGCATAATTTTGAATCAAGTCTGTATTTGCTATATTAAGTTCAGCACTGAAGTTCAATCCTGTCACCATTGAATCAATGCCTTTTACCCAATTTACAGTCCCCTCCCTTTCTCTTCTGGTCACCTCTAATTTGGTTTATTGTCATTTCATTTAGTTTGTTGTGTATCTCTATGTTTCATATATGAGTAAAATGTTGTAGTATTTATGTTTCTCTCCCTGACTTATTTCACTAAGCTTATTACCTTCCAGGTTGGTGTTGCAAATTTCAGGCTTTCTGAAATCCTTTCAACTGAGTAATATTCCACTATGTATATACATATCATCTCCTTTCGCCAAGTAGATTCACCTGTCCACTTGGCTATTGTAAATAATGCCATAATGAACATATGTGTGAGTATGTGTGCACTTCAGTTAGTGTTTTTTTTATTCTTCAAATAAATATTTAGAAGTGGGATTATTGAATCATATTGGGATTTAAAATTTTAATCTTCTCTGTAAGAATTGCTGTGTTAGTATTCATGTTCTTAAAAGGCAAAAAAGAATTAGTGTTTGAGAAATTTAGGGTGTAGAATTGATACTGAAATTTTGTCTATTTCTTGAGACAACTCTTGATCTATAGCACCAAACCAATACCTTACGTCTGTACATATTCTGAGCTCCACCTTAACCAATCATAAGCAAACTGATTGTCTCCCCATAGAGTTCATAAGAAGTCAAGTGTATAAAACTTTTTTATTCTTCCTCCTTGTTTGAGTACATATATATTGAAACATCAACATTTAACTCTCTGTTTCCTGCCAAAATCTCCAAAATAAGGAATTATATTTCATCACCTCCATTAAGTGAAAATATTTGCTAATGATAATGCTTCTTTTGCTATCATTAAAACAGCCAATACATAGATTAGAATGCTTTTAGTTTTAACCTCACTGATTGTTTTGAAGAAACAAAACACTAATTCTGTTATCAAATGAGCACACTTGTAAATGGAGTCATTATGAATATATTCATTTGTTTTTACTTTGTAAACACATAAATTCAAAATTCCGTATTTCTCCTTTATTCCAATGAAATTGTAGTCATAAATAAATAATAGCTAGTTTTTAGGATGGGAGAATCAGAGTGATAAAAGGTTATTTTGACTTTTTGATAGCTGACATTATATTTGAATGTAAACAATTCCACTAAGAATAAAGAGAGAGAGAGAATGTGTGTTGTATCTACAGAGCAATAAGTAGGAGTAGCTCTTACTTGGTTCAACAGACTTTTAAAAAGAAAGTGGATATGTGAATAAATGATAGTCATGATCCTCAGAGTTAACCTTTTCAAATATGTATGAATGACATACATCCTTTTATTCTGTTGTTTAAGTCTCAGCTCCACATTCTTAAGAGAATTTTCTGCTGATATCTATATCCTTACTCTTCAAATATCATGCAAGACCCAAGATTAAAGCTTGAGGTAAGTCAAATCAACAAAACTACATGGAATATTTGGGGAAACTCCTCCCCTCTTTCTTGCTTTCTTTCATTGTTTTTTTCTTGTCATTTTAAAAGTATTTTAGACTGTAATTCCTTCTCATGTTAAATTAAATAGTCCTCATCATTCTCCAGAGAGGTTACCTCAATGTCAGATTACCATCCCATGCAACTTTTTCTTCCAGATAATTTTACTGACACCTAAATAAATCAGTAGGAAATTTATATTAGTGAAGACGTCATCATTTGACTTACCTTTCAAACTATAAAGTTTGCATGTTTTTTGGAAATAATATCCAGCAATGGTGAGTGTGAGTTGAAAAATGGTATTCTCATGAACAAATAAATAATTAAACTGTGTACTATACACATTAGGCAACCATATTTGGCAATAATATCAGAGATGCTTCTGAGATATGAATAAATTCTGATGTAGAAACTACATTTCTCAGAACTCATACTAATAAAAGAATCAAGCATGTATACAACTGTTTTTGAGTAATGGTGATTGCTATTTATAGAGCTGGAATATGAGAAAAATCTTTAGTCTAATAATTTGTGAATTAATCAGTAAATGAATCATTGAAATATTATAAAATCATTAATTTTGTAATTGCATGTAATATATTAAATAATAGAATAGAGCAAAATATTGATCATCTGTTAAAATAATTACCTCTACATGGTAAGTTTTCTAGACATTCTGGTTTCTCATTAAAATAAACTTTTTTGTATTGTCTATAATGACTATGTATAATTGTTTCAACATGGAAAAAAGTTCATTTTTAAAATTTTACTGCTATTATTTCCCAACTATATCATCTTTATATCAAACTGCATATATTTAAGCTTTCAAAATGCTTCCAGTATATGTTTTGCATTATCCTTGATTATAAAGTCAAACTGATACAAAAGCTAAAACATTTACATAGATGAACTAGTGAAAAAGATTATTGTATTCATTTTTCTGGGAAGAGTACACAAATATATATTCTTCTGGAAAGAATATGCAACCAGTAAAGAACAATATCCTAAGAACTGAGAATCTTTAATGCAACTAACCATACTTTAAAAGGTATTTGCAATATTAGTATTCAAGGAGTCAAAAAATAGATATAATTATGTCACTATGTACTAGACTATGTACTATAGTTATCTGGTAGAAAAATTCATTAAATTTTCTAATCCTATAGTCAGCACACTTGTCTTATCAATAACAAATTAGAATTTCCTTGATCTTAAAAAATTACACTATTACACTGTTTTGAATGTTTTCAGCCTACTGTATGGAAGTGCTACATATCATCTGATTTCAGAAGGTATTATTTTGTGAAAAGACATTATGTTTAATATTTCAAATACATTTCATTTTAGTTAATTTTCACCATTAATTATTATAATCATAGATGTATTAAAATGCCATAGACAAGCTGTTTCAGCTTTTGAAATATAAATATTTCAGTTATTTTTTCAAAAACCAGATGTTTGCATAGCCTTCTTAAAAAGTGATATTTAAGTTAGATTCTATAGAGTTCTAAGTAAATGAATTGTTGGAATTCTGAATTCAGTGAATGAAGTTCTACATAAACTCCACTACCTGATGTTTTCTTTTTTAAACCACTCTACCCCTTTCTCCCTTACATAACTACAACTTCATGCCATGAATCTGACTTCATAAATGGGAGGCTCCCATAGGAACTGGGAGTAAAGTAGCTGAGCTGAGGACTGTAATTGAAACTCAGTTCTTTTGCTTTTCTGACTTTCAACTTGCACCCTGATGTGGCAACCAATTAATCTCTCTCTTCCTCCTCCCTTTTCTCATTCTCCTTACTGAAGCCATTTTTTTTTTTTCATTTAAAATTTGCTTGTTCATGTTGTGGTCTTATCCAAAGTACTTAAGCATGAATGAAGACTCACATCCAGGTCACCTCATTTCCGTTGGAGGCTGCTCTGAAACACAAGGAGCAGGAACAGAGAGAGATAAATGGTCCACAGGAAAAGGCTCCCAAGTATGGAAATGAACCTGCTGAGAGGCAGCACCTTTACCCTTGACAGTGATTGCCTTTTGCTTTCTAAATGATTACTATGTCAGAGTCATTATGCCCTTTTCAAGATTCATCTGATAATATCTATACCACTTAGTTCACCACTTTAAATGGGATAAATTATTTGGGTATATTTTGGAAACTGATTTTATTATACCCCTGAAACAGTGAAATTAAAAAACCGTAAACAAATAGTCATACATCAAGATTTATTCTCTTTCTTGATGCTTGGTACTGTGTTAAGAATAATGGAAAAAGATGAAGAAAATTTAGGCCTACCTTGGTGTGTGATTTTTTAAAAAAATGTTCAAATGTAAATAAAATTAAGAGAACATCAAAAATTATGAGGTGGACCCAGTCCTAAATATAGTTCATGTTTTTGTATTAAATCTATTCTGAGTTAACCTCTAAACACAATTCATCTCCTCTTGATTTGTTAATTTAAAAGTGTTGATTGTCTTAGGGGGAGAATTATCTTGTGTGTGAACTTGAGAAGTTTCTGCAGAGAGGTATTCCCAGTAATTGAAACCCAGCTGATTTCTATATCTGCCCAAAGTCAAGGTCATTGTTTATGCTTCATTATAATCCAATTAGGTAAACACAAACCTTAAAGGTTTGTAGAAGATAGAGATCTCAAGCATTTTAGTTTCTTTTATTTTTCTTCCTGAAATAGAAGATTCTGCTTTAAAAAGGAACAAATAGATTATATTCTTGGTGTAACCCTTTTAATCTCATCTAAACTGCCTCTTGTTCCTTTTTTATGTCTGCCACAGGCTTCCAGATTTAGATCAGTTTATTGCTGAGACCACTTTCACTTGCCTGTTATGAACACACCATTCGTATTATCATTTAGTCTGTTGCTCTATTGTTTCATCTATTGTTTTATCAGTAGTCCAATTAGTTAGGTCTATGTTCCAATGAACATAAAAGTCAAACTTTCATGAAGCAAATACACTTAAGGGACAAAAAGAAATTGTTCATTTCTTAATTTGTGAAATGTTAGACAGATTGTGAATATAGTTTGTACATATACTCTCATTTTTATTCGACTTAAATTTTATTTTAAAAATGATTAAAAGATATGGTTTTGGTAATCGTAGGAGGGTATTATTAAGGATATATGCTTTGTAATTATAATTTTCATATGCAGAGAAGATATGGATTCCAACTTTTGTTCCCTGAAAAGTTCTGAGCACCCTAAAGTATCACTGCTATTATTTCTACAATACTGAAAATAATATCAATGGGATAAGGCAATTCTGATGATCAGCCAGGACACCATCTAGGAAGATAATACTTTGTAAAATACAAAATACAAAAAAATATTTGACATTTACAGGCAAATCTGATTAAATGTCTAATTTAAATTTTTGAAAAAAATGATGTTAACTAAAAAAGTATAATTAAATAAAATCGATTCTTCACTTAGTCATATAAAATATAAATATTTAAATATAAAAACAAACCCATTAATTTCACAAGATAATTGAGTTAATAATTTATTTGATATTGAAGGCAATTCATATTAAACATAACTTTAGAAATTAAGATTTTTCTCCATGCTTGAGAGATTATATTATGCCAATTCATCCATCGCTTATTTATTCATCAAATAAACACTCAGTGAATAACTAGTATACCTAGACACTATGATAAGTGCTTCAGATAAAAATAGAAATTAAGTATTTTTTGTTAAAAATACAAAGGGACTCCCCGGTAACAATTTCAACATGTGATAGTATAAATTGTGCACAAAATGTGTGAACTAGCAATTATGATTCACAGCACTAGGTATTGTTTTTAAAGTTGAAAAGTACAGTGAGTCAACAAAGGCAAAAAAATAGATCTTTTATCTGAAGAGCTTTTCTTTAAACTACTGCTATCAGCTGATCTGTCCTCTGAAATTCATATATTGAAGTGTTAACCCCTATAATTCAGAATGTGACTTTCTTTGGAGATAGGTTCTTTTTAGAAGTAATCAGGTTAGAATGGGGTCATTAGGGTGCATGATAATCCAAAATGATTTGTGTCTTCATACTCAGGAGACAAGCACACAGAGAGAGCACCTGTGAGGATGAGTGCTGATGAGGTTTTCCGCAAGCGCAGACCCTGAAATCTGGCCAGCAAATGACCAGAAAGCAGGGGAGAGGTACAGAAAAGATTCTTTTTAGTCCTGAAATGGAGCCAAGCCTGCTGACACTTTCATCTCGGGCATCTCATCTCCAGAAATATGAAACAATTAATTTCTCATGTTTAGGTGACTCAATTAGTGGAACTTTGTTACAGCTGTCCAAGCAGATGGATGCACTGGGTCTGAAAATAATAAGGTTTGTTGGTAAGACAAAGAATGAAAGCACGAATGGGTGTTCAAGACAAGGGAAGAGTCCATGCAATAAGAGAGTGGCATGAAGGGGCAGTGCCCAGTGGCTAAAGGTGCAAGTAGTTGAGTTTAACGAAACTGTATGTGAGGGGAATCCCAGCAGGAGAAAACCTCAGAAATGTGGCCAAGAGTCACCCTGTAAAAGCAAAAGGCCACTGCTGTAGGGTTTATATTTTATTATGAAATCAACTGGAAACCACTGAACATTTTTAAACAGATGGAACACATGATGAAATGTGTGCTTTAGAAAGACCGCATCTTTTTTTTTTTTTCAGTTTGCAACGGAGCCTTTGAAGGGATGAAACCAGAGATCCGGGGGGAGGGAGGGCTGCTAAGAATTTCCTGTGATAGTAACATGAAAAGTAGTAGTTATTCAACTAGGGCAGTGGAGTGAGATAAAGGGGCAGATTCAGGAGGTGCTTAGAGATGATTCAGCTCAATGGCCAAATGATGAACTGAGAGATGCAGGAGAAGGAATTGTGATTTTAACAGTGGGAATGGAGAAGGGATGGAAATGAGAATATATCCAAAGGAGATTTGAAAGATATTCTTCCTTCCAGGTTAGCGTAGGAAAACATACACGATCTCAACAGAATTATGCCCTTGGCTGATTGACCTGACAGCTTTGGGTCTATTTGGGAAGGCATTTTATTGCATTGTGATTCTGGAAGCACTTGGTGGACACTGAAAGTTATTCCAGCATCACAAATTATATACTGGAATTCCATCTACCAATATATTTTCATTATGTTTTATTATACTTATCACAGATACATATTCACTTTCATGGAAAACAAATGATGCTGCATAAAAAATAATTTTGTAAACTATATTATAATTTTAATGGGAAAGATAAAATTCCTCTGGTAGCTAAATTGAAAAAGTTTTGCTATACAACATTAAAGCTTGTTTTTACAAATAAAGGAAAGAGAATGTAAATCTTTCAGTCACATGAATGGAAAACAACTTAATCATTCAATTTATTTTTCTTAATTTCAAACTATGTCATTTAATATTAATAAGAAAAAAAGGGACCAGAGGGCTGTTTTACAAAGAAATTATAAACTTTCCCATTGCAGAAAATTACAAGGTACCCGAAGGGTACTTTTGGGATGTTTTTCTTTCTTTTTTGCTACTAGGTAAAATAGCTTGACAAAGTGACTGTCTTTTTTCTCCATTAAAATCAATCAGCTCCTACAGTTTGCCTTCCCACTATCATTTGTCCAGACTGATTATTTCACAGAGGATCTGCAATAAAATTCCTCCCTTCTATCTTTTCTCTAATAAAATTTCCTTCTCCAAAGCATTTCACACTGCTTTCCTGAGCAGAGGTGATCTGGGCTCTGGACTATTTTAGCCTTGACCAGACCTCTGTTCTCTAGTCAAGAGATATTTAGTATTGGTTCCCCAATTTGCTGTCTTTCCCTTCTCCAAGATTTTCCTTCAAGCTTATCTCTACAGTCAGTTCTAGTTTCACTTAGAGGTCATCTCTTCCAGGGACCAAAGAGATATTTTCTTTGGTTGTTTCTCAGTTTATTTATATTTTATTTAGTTTATCTATATTTTATTTTATCTTTTTATTCATTGCACGTGCGCACACACACACACACATTACATCATGGTCTACCCTGATGTTCTCCCATCACCTTTTCACACTTGAGCCATCTTAATCTCTTGAATCCTCCCCCTTCCTGATTTTAATCTCCTCCCCTATTTTACTCTCCTCCCCCTCCCTTCAGTTCTGTTGGCAGTTTTAAATTTTTCTTGTCTGTTTGTTCGTTTTTCCTGTATCCCTCATTTAAGTGAGACCATCCATATTTCTCTTTTTCTTTCTGGCTGATTTCCACTAACATGATTCCTTCTAGCTCCATCCATGTTGCTGTAAATGATGTGTTTTGTCTTCTTCGATTGATGACTAATATTCCATTGCATAAATACGCATCATTTTCGGTCATTCATCAGTTTTGGGGCATTTGGGTTGTTTCCATGTCTTGGAAATTGTAAATAGTATTGCAATAAACATCTGGGTACATCTATCTTTTTGAATTAATGTTTTTGTGTCCTTTGGGTAGATTCCCAGTAGTGGGATTGTTGGTCGAATGGGAGTTCCATTTTCAGTAGTTTTCAGAACACAGCTACAGATGTTTCTCAGTTTAATTTGAGAATGTGTACCTGTATTTAGAGCAGAGGGACAGGGGAGACAAATCTTTCCCATCTTGTCAAGACAGGAAGTTCCATTATATATACTTAAATTCAAAGTTTATATATATATATAAATAAACTTAATATATATAATAAAGTTTATATATTATAAAATTGCATCAACCCAGGTGAATACTTTTATAGGCTCCCAAGGTTTGCACTGGGACCTGACTGGGTTGCTATTGCAACCAGCACTGCCACTGCTCTGGCTGTACTGTTGTTGCCTTTTGATTGGATCATTTTTTCCCTTTACCGATGTAAGTAGTCAAAAGCAAGAGTAGCCAGTGAAGGACTCTTTGAGATCATTTAGCGACACTTTGTGGCTAAGGAAAATTGAGGCCCAAAGATTTTTCTTGACTTTTTCTAAGCACCAAAGCCAAATAGTGAAGGATCAGGATGAGATCTCAGTGCTTTACATAGCTCATCATAAAAACAGGTGACAATAATGGTTTAAGGCATTTTTCAATAGCAAATATATTATTTTAGCTCCCTAATATTTTTTCTGTAAACATTTATTTTACCTGCCTAATTGATTTTTTTATGTCTTATAAAAAACATTCTGTCATTTATAAAGCAAACATGAAGAAAACTTTTTGGCAGTCTAGAATTCTACAACTGAACCACACATGTGCCAAAGAAAACTTTTTGAATGGTACTAGCATTTATTATTTTAACACCATTTATGAAATAAGTTATATATTCTAAGTATTGAGGTAAATGTGTAAGTATTGCAGAAATAGAAGTGTAAGTAAGAGATGGCTTCTTAGTTTTCACCTCTCACCTCAGTTTCCAGTCCAGTGAGAGATACAGATGTGTAAACTCATTGTAACATAAGACATTTTATGCTCACTACTTAAAAAAGGATATAAGCTAAGTGTTAACAAAAGGAATATGAAAGAGTGGTAAAATCTGAGAAGGCATATTAGAGCAGACTGAGATGCCCTGAATGCCTAATGAATTAGCTAATTGGAGTAAGTCATCCTAGACTGAGAACTCAGCATAAAGAAGAACCTGTTTTCTAACCTTCAGAACATGGAATCATATGCTGATTCCAAACCCAAAACAATCAATAATTTTTTTAGCAACTTTCCAGTGTATCTCTTCCTCTAATAGTAGTCACCTGTGGTTCAAAAACTGCATCCTATCTGAATACAACTCTTATATCTCTAGCCTGCTTCTCATCTAGGTGGCGATAAAATAGTATCATTTATCACCTTCCTAAGAAGAGTATCCCTGATATCATCATGTCCTTTCCTTTTGCTAGTCTTGGTCTTTGTTTTAGTCCTGGTATTACTGTTCATACAAATAATGTCTAGATTGCTAAAATAGTTGTTTAATTTTTCACTGTTTCAGTATCTTTCTTAAGTCAAATATATTATTGGAAAGCAGAGGACATTATCTTGTTTATTCTTCAAAGCCTTTGTTAGTTAACTAATATATTTATTTAACAATTGTTTAATTACATACTATTTGTCAGCCACAATACATTAACTTTACACTGAGTAAAATACAAACACATGAGCTAACTTACATAAATTGAACCCAGATCCTCAATTATGCTCTGAGTTCCAACTTTTTCGCCTCCTCCTGGACTTTTTCCCCTTATACTTCTCTCCCTTCTCATAATTTGTAAGGATTTTTACTTCCAAATACATTCATATCTTCTTACCTCAGGAAACTTCAATAAACACACACACACAAATTCTCCAAATTTTATCACTACCTACCCTCTTGAAAATGTATCTTCTTGTTTATATTTTTCTCCGTTTGATATCCAAGATTTTCAAACTTCTTGGTCGGGTGTGTTTCAGTTTTAGTGTGCTATAATCACATTTCCATTTTATAAACTATACAGCTGTACTATGACAAACAGTAAATAGATAAAACGGGGATGCAGACTATGTTTAGACAGCTATTGCTATTTGCAAGTTACCTCTTCAGGCAAGATGATGGCAACATATGTCTAGGTGGTGGCTGTGAAGATGGAGAGAGTGGATGGATTAAAGAGTTTTGCCTAAGATATAATCCAGTGAAATCAGTAACTGATTACATATTCTTGAAAGAGAAAGGAACAGTTATATATATCTTCCAATAGGATAACTTGAGTAATTCATTGGAAAGTAATTTCAATTATTAAGTAATAAAACACTAGTTAGCAAGCAGTAAAGGAACATGGAGACATTTCAAGGAAGATGCTGAATAACATAATATGTGTGATGATCAAAGTAGTGATTGATTGCAGAAATGATGGAAAAATGATAGTTTCCTATCCAGGCCTTTTGGTAGTATCCAACATCAAGACTTTAGACTGACATTGATTTGATCAATGGGATATTAACTAACATGATACAGTGGAGATATAAAATCAAATGTTCACATGGGCCTCTTGGTACACTTAGGAAATTTGTGATGGATCTTGATATGATGAAGTCTTATATAATGAATCTCTGTTCCACTTATTTCTAGTGACCTGGTCCAGCATTTCAGACATGAAATGAAAACAATCCAAAGTTAATCACCCCACCCCACTCTCCTCTTAAGATAGACACAAGCACATCAGAATTAACTGAACTGACTCACAGCAAGCAACAGGCTAGTAGGCTTGTTTCTCAACCTAAACTGAGAAAAAGGAGTTATTTTAAACCAATGTATGTTGTGTTATGTCTCGCCCTTTGTTATTTAGCAGGAGCTATTTGATACAACCTACTGTAGATAGTAGATATAATAAAAATAGTTACATCTAGAGGCTCATTCTACATTATCATATTGCCAAATACTTTGCATTGATAAACTAAAAATATAAGCAAAACTTTTACTTATAAATAAAAATTAAAATATATATAATAAGTGAAAAGTTATTTGATTTACAAAATTTAAAGGCATTAACATTTAAAGAAGAGTGAAGCTTTTGCTCAAAGCTACTCATTTATGGCAGAACTGGAAGAAACCTAGAGACATGTAAAGTACAAAGTTCCCAAATTTATAAATTATTGAATCCCAGGAAACTATAATTTAGGGTTTATTGTATACTTTAAAATTGCTTATTGATGGTAAGATGTTACTAGTTTTCATATAATTTTGGGCCCTTTGCTATTTGTATTAATTTTCCCCAGTGTCTGTCAAGGTATATTTTTTATCTGGATCTTTAAAATATCAATTCTATGCTTTATGCATGCTTCATGGGCAGCAGGAAAAAATTTATAGCCTCCAGACAAAATTATAGGTGTGAAATATTCCACAAATAGCAGTAATTTACCGTATCATTGGACTTTTTTTTCCTGAAACATTATATTCGTAGAGTTTTAGCATTACCAAATCAACAGGTGAAAACTATTTCATAACTGCCTTTTAAGTTTACATAAAGCAAAATAAATAAAACCCAAACTCATGAAATGAAGGCAATAGTGGTTATACAGTACTATGTATTAACTGCATAGTTATACTTGTAATTCTTGACTCTCTAGTACTCTTTTTTGCCATATTTCTAAGTTCTACTTCTACATGGATGTCCCAAATAAAGTATTTGTAAACTAAGATAACTAAAAGAAGAACTAACACACAGCTTGTCAAGATCTATGTGCTATTAAAGATTCACTAGAAATTTAATAACAGGAAATGTATTAGCTTCCCATAGCTGCTCTAACAAATGTCAAAATGTAAAGTATAAAGTAATACAAATTTACTATCTGATAGTTCTTGAGAATGGTTTCTTGAGAATGGTTTCTTGAGGTGTCTAAGTCAACTCAAGCTCTGATAGATAAAATGCTACAGACTTTGTGATTTAAACAATAGAAATAAATTTTTACAAAGCTGGAGATTAGAAAACTTACAGTCAGGGTCAGACCAATCTGATTTCTGTGAATATTCCCTTCTTGATATGCAGTTAGTGCCATCTCTGTATCTTCAAACAAGAGAGCTCTGGGTCCTGTTGTTATGAGGGACTTGCCCTATACCCTGCTCTTGGTACCACATTTCACATTCATTATCCCTCCCCTACAGATCCTATCTCCAAATAGTCACATTGGGCCTCACAAACAAAAATGTGCTTGTGTGTGGTAGGAAGGCAAAAATTTACACTATTACATAAGTTTAAAGTCAAGATTCCAGCAAGATGACATACTTTCTGCAGACTCTAGAGTTTTCCTTTCCAGCTTCTAGATGCTTTCCATATTCACTGGCTCCTTTCCTTCTTGAAAGCCATCATATCAGTTCCCTGGGGCTACAAATCAAAGTACTGGAAATTGAGTGGCTTAAAATGACTGAAATATATTGTCTTACAATTCTGGAGACTAGAAGTCTGACATTCTGAAATTAAGATATTGGTAGATTTAATTCCTTCTGGGGCAATGAGAATCAGTTTCATATGTTTCTCTTTGATTCTGCTGGTTTGTTGGTAAATTCTGATCTTTTTGGCTTGAATAGGTATCACTCTAACCCTCCACTGTCACATGGTGTTCGTGTCTCTTCACATAATTTTCTTTCTGAAAACGACTTTGTTGCCAAATTTCCTCTTTTCTATAAAGACAGTGGTCATATTGAACTAGATTCATTTTAACTTGATTGCCTTTAAAAATTATTCTTCCAAATAAGGTTATATTCTGAGATACTGGGGTTAGGATGTCAACATATTGGCAGGGAGACATAATGCAACCCATTGCAGAAAGCAATTGCCAGAAAGTCCATTTCACATCATACCAACATCATTCTCACTTTCTCTTCTGTCTCTGTCTTCCTCTTTTAAAAGTGCTTGTGATTACATTGAGCTGACACAGAAAATTTTAAGACCATTTAGGTCAATAATGACCACTAAGGTCATTATTTTAAGGTCAATTAATTAGCAAACTTAATTCCATTCACTACATAGATGCCCTTTGCCATGAAACATAACACATGCATAGGCATATTTGGATGTGGACATATTTGGAGGGCTATTATTCTGTCTGCCATGGGAGAAATGTTACCCACTAGAATGCTCAGAGCCCTGGATATATCTTGAAAAAAAATTTTAAAAGTCAATTTATGTTTAGAGATGACTGAAGAGACCATGGTTTCCACAGTACCTTTCAAATAGGAGGTTTTGAGTTTTTAAGAAATTAACATTTGGTGCCAAAGTATTGTGAATAGAGGAGAAAAGAGGAGTAGTGCCAGCATTCTTGCATGGAGCTCCTTCAATCCTGCAAAAGCATCAACTTCTCATGTAAATAATGTTCAACAGATATTAAGATTAGATGTAGTTATTCTGCTCTTTTGCACATAAATTTGTGTGATGATCATAACAACTCAATTTTAAGGGGTAAGCTTTGCTTATAGGGTAAATTCTAGAGAATCATACACTAAAAAAGTGCTAATTTCCACACCCCATCCCTGAAAACAGAGGGAGACAGAGTTCATTACTTCTCCATCAGTGAAAAAAAGGAGATAGAAAATAGGGATCATTAAAATGTACTCTAAGTCTGTTTCTTTCCCTGAACTGGTTGAACATTTAGAATTCTGGTAGGGTTTTTCTCCTTACTGAAGTCCTCTCATCCTCATTTACTACTCGGTTGTCCCATAATTCATATAGTTAATATTTATTTGCCATGGTTTTTCTGAGACTTCTTCCATTCCACATGTAAATTTATTAAGGAAAGTATGTATTTCAATTCTCCAGACACAGGCACTGAAACGAATTCCCTATTGACACACCTGCAAAAGAAGAGGAATGATTTTAAAAATATTCTGGATTCTTTCCAAGATCTTTTTCCAAGATCAAAGTCAATAGCTATGAAGATTGGGGTCTACTTTGGAGGGAAGGAATAAAGCAGGGGAAAAGAAAGAGAACAAATAAATGGAAACAATGTAATCAGGGAAAATGATGAGAATAAAAGAGACCTAAGAAACATGGGGAGCAGGAAAAAAATTAAAAGGGACTATATATAAAACAGGGAAAGATAATAATCCCTTGAACTAGAGTGGAGTCTCTGGACAGAAGACTAGAGAAGGACTAAGCAAGCAATCACAGAAAGAAAATATTAAGTAGTAAAACGAAGAGAAAGTGGGGAGGAATGAAAACATGAGCAAGGAGAAAGCATAACTTGGAGATTCAATATTTTTTATTATTCCAAGAACTTTATTTTTCTTTCAACAGGAGGGGAAGAAAAAAGAGACTGTATGATTAGTTGATCATAAAAAGTGAAGATGTGATGGCAGCCAGAGGCTAGAAGTTTCTAGGGCCACTTGGGGAATGCAGCTGCACTTCGGATCTGGACATGGACTGGCTCATTGTTGCAGTGAAACGCAGGGATGATAAATCTTCGGAGGCTTTGCCACGGCTCTGGATTCATTAATCACCCAAACACTTTGCACATGGAGGTTTTATAAGTGATTCTGCAGGCAAAGAAATCATGGATGTGGGATCAAAAAAGTGGGGCTTGGGCCTGCTGTGACTTTTGCAGCAATTTTCTTCTGTGATGTAGTCCTGTATCCAGGGCATAGCTCAGAGACAGCCGACACATCTGTCACTCATTGGCGAGCTTGTTGAATCCTTAAGTAATTTCCACAGGTTTCACCGTATCCTTTCCAGAGAATTCTGGGAGAACACCAATTAACATCTTGACCCTGTATAAAGATTTAATGAAGGGTGCATTTAGGCGATAGGCCGGAAAAAAAAATGAAAAGAAAGAAAATAAAAACTAAGCTCTGAATGAGAGACTCTTTCATCAAACATCCCCAGGTCTTCCTTCCAAATGCGATGTCCCTCCTTCATTCTGACCCAGAAAGATGCACTCTGTGTGTGAATTTAAATTGAAGAATAATTTGCACTACAGAATCTCCTTGTTTTGTTAGGTAGTGTGTGGTGTGTGTGTGTGTGACACACTGCAGAGGTGTAGGGCAGTTTTTGATCATTTCTTTCACTTCCCACTAAAAGAGGGAGTTTGAATGTGTGTGTCCAAGGCTCTAGCCTTTTCAAATAAATTCTTTTTGAAATACATAAGAAGGACTTTGCTGTTCCAGATACCGAGACTGGTGTAAAATGAACAGACTGTGAGAATTTCCTTTTCTAAGCACTTCAGCACCATCTATCATGATACCTTTCCAGCACAAAGAAAAATGTGACCAGTGAACAGTAGACAAAATCCTACCAAAGGATTGAGTTTCATGTTCATGTTACACAAATATTGTCATTTTGGTTGCCGTTGTTTTCAGTGGCACTTAGTTGCATGTGTAGGTCTCTTGAGGAGCAACAGGAAGGTATGAAAGCCAAAGAACACAAAATAATCTCAAGCAATTTCAATTTTGTTTTACCACGAGGCACGGTTGCCAGGACCGTGAGTCAAAGCTTAGCATTATCTGGATCTAACCCAGCATAAAGATGAAACCTTAAACCCACAATTGAGAATCTCTTCAGAAAGTCTTCTTTCTTGGTTGCATCATGGAGAAGAAAGTGCTGAGAAAGCAAAGCTGGGAAGAGAGGGAGTAGAGAGAAGAGCCTGAAAATGAGTACAATTAAACCCAGATTGTCATATTGCATTTTTTATGGTAATGAGTTTGGAGAAAAGAAATAATAAAAACTGCTATTGCTTGTCTGGCTTAAGTCCAGTTATTCAACATAATTACTTGTAATGTTCTTCTTATTAGATTACTAACAAACTGCTTTTGACAACTGCTTCCAGAAGTGTTTTCTTTCTCCCTTCATAAGAGTGTCTTACCCTTTACAAAAAACAAGGTTCTGAACTGACCTTTCTTCTAGAGAGCTGAAACTATAGAAGGCCCTAGACTATTATCCCAAGTTATTACACATTATTTGGATAAGAGGCAACTGAAACTGGGGAAATAGCAAAATATAGAATTGGGGTCTGGAGTTCAGACTATTTTCAGAGACCTTGAAACATTTCACATAACTTTGAGACTGAGCATAATTTTATTGAGTTATTTTTAAAAATTAATAGACATTGTATTTGGTGATTTTAGTTTTATTGTGCAGAAAGAACATAGTTTTTATAGGTTCTCCTCCTTCAGTTTCTATTATTAATATTCTGCATTTGTGTGATGTATTGGTTAGAACTGAGAGCTAGTATCATATATTTTTAGTATTAATAAATCTGTAGCCTGTGGTAGATTTCACTCTTTGTATGGTTATTTTTATTACAAAAATATACAGCAAGAGTGGGCCCCATATTCCCAAACCCTCTGGTTTGTGGGTATTATGGGACTTAAAAATGCCTTACCCTGACTTAAGGGAGTGTGACTCAAACTTTATTCTGAGT
>PVHY01013270.1:21776-41943 GCA_004024945.1 Uropsilus gracilis
GGGGGGCGTACAGGGGTGGTGGGAAAGAAGGAGAGAAAAGATGCTCTGGTTGCTGCTTTTTTTGGCTGTTTATTATTTTAAAATACTAAAAAAGATAATCCCAAGGGCTCTGAAACTATTTGTCTGCTAGAGTTGCTAGAGTTGATGATGAACCTATCCAGATTGTGATGGTTACCCTGTAATACCCACAAAGGAATTTTATGCAGTCAGCACTGTTTCAGGCAACCAAAAATCAGATGCAATGAACTTTAGTAATGACAGAACACTGAAGTAGCCTTATTAATAATGTCTGAAAACATTGCAATTCTTTATTTAAAACATTCTTGGTACTGATGAATCTCAACAAAAATCTAATTTAATAAACATAAATTTTGGGCAAGTCACTAAATTTTACTATTTCCTTGTCCCTAAGATGGGAATTCTGACAATTATCTAGTAAGTAAAGTGGATAGGATGTGTATTAAGTGCCAACACAGAGCCAGGTACATACTAAATGCTCAATAGGGTACTCATTATTTTAGAGGAAGTATGAATCCTCTCTAGGGGAAGAGTCTTCTTGATCATCCTATCTCTTCTTGTATTTAGTAGCAACACAAAATTATATAAGTGAATTTTATTGTTTTCTACAAAAAAACAGTTTCATAGAAAGATTATCTAATAAAGTGATCTCAGTATTTACCAAAGGGCGCTGAAACCAAATTACTTCACACAATCACTTCTGTACCTTTAGCTAAATCTCTGAAAACATTTTATTGACCCCAAATGAAAGTTTTCCCATTGGAGCTGAATGCTAGTATATCTAGTAATTTCTCTTGTAATATACCAGTATTTTCTCCAACTCCAGATAATGACTGCTACAATCACAACTGCCAAGATGAATTCTGACCTGGGTTTAACACTTAACACAGTAATTGTTCTTAGATTGGGTCTTCTATAGAGTAAAAAGCATGTTATTTTACATAGTTATTTCCTCTCTTTGCCCTTATTCCCCAATCTTTATTATCCTCTCCACCTCATTCTTTTCACTTTTCTATTTTCTTTCTTTTTAAGGTCACCTCAAATAATACAGGAAGTATATAGTATAAATAAATCAACCAGCCAACTTATTTCTTAGTCAACAATTACAGCAAAAAAAAAAATGCTAGGTAACAAACCTCCCCAAAATGTAATAGTCTATAACATAGCATTTCATCTATTGGAACAAAAATTACACCTGGAAAATTAAACATGCAAGAAAGACTACAATAGAGGGAAAATACGGGAACTCGGTATTAACTTAATGCCATGGAAACTAAGTAGTATAGCTTTGAAAGCTGGAGCAGCTTGAGTTCCTATGCCCTCTGTGTTTGCTGGTTGATCTTACCCAAAGAAGCCTGTGATGAAAGGTAGTTTTGTAAAACTACCTTTGAAGCAAGTTAACTGCCAAAGTTAGGCTCCTATGTTCCATAGAAACTGGAAATAGAGGCTTTAACTTTCTTGAAGATTATCTTTCAAAGAGATGTATATTTCATGAAGCAAAATTGGTTAAGAGATTTTTGAAAAGATTTGTTCTAGGAGTATAGAAGGGATTCACCAGTCTGCATTTTCTGGCATATATGCTCTAAGGAAAGGGAGGTGGGGTTTCTTTGATAAAGGTGGGTTCCCTTAGCTGGCTCTATTTCAAGCTGTCACTTAACTGAACCTGGCTGCAGGTGTGGCTTGTAGGTTGTTCCAACTGGGAGATGTTTGTCTTATACACATCTCAAAAGCTCATATCTCATACCATGCGTCATCACATTTATATCCACTGATTTCCTATCTTCCTCGAACACCCTTTGACTAAAATCCAGCCTAACTTCTAAGGGCTGGGGAAGTACATTCTACCTACAAAGACAGGAGGAGGGTGTATGAGCATTTGTTGAACAATAAACCAAACTATCGGTGCAATCCAACCAACTGGCCAACAACTTTAATCATGAACCAGAGAAGGAAGATTCTAATCAAATATTGTTCCAGAAAACTTTTAAGAATTAAAAAATACTGTTTACATGGCCTAATTTCTTTTCCACCCTCATTCCCATCCCCAGGTATGGATTTAATAAAAAAGCACAAAATTACAATCAGGAGAGTAATAAGGAAGAAAAGTCAACGGATTGGAGCTCCTCCGATGTTTTCAGACTCTTTGATGCACCATTTGACATTCGTGTGAGCATAGCAGAAAAAGATCATATAAAATAACTCAGTGATCTTGAACATGACCAAGGTTTAGGTATAAGAAAAAGCAGGACCCTGATGACAGGAAACATGAATCATCATCACCTGTGAGAACTGTAATCAGAAAACCAACTGTAGTTTGATAGAAGACTAGAGTCAGCGCTCTGCATCTCCTCAGTGAAAGGTAGGACAAATTCTTCACTTATCTCAGTTTTTAAAAGAGCAGGTGTAAAAGTTTTAAAAAATAAGGAGAATAAGGAGTGGATGTAAATGAGTGCTTCTCACACTTCTATCTCTCCAATCCCTTACACCCCTAAAAACTAGTGAGAATGCCAAAGAGTTTTTGTTTCCGTGCTTTATAGCAGTGATATTTAATCTATGAAAAAGTGTACTCTCTAAAAAAATTTACAACTATTTATTTAGAAGTAAAAGTTTCTAAAAAATCTTACACTTAACTAATTTATTTAGAAGTAAAAGTAACAAGTAATTAAATGACTAACATATGTTTATAAAAATATATAACAAAGCAATTAAAGTTAAGGAAACAATGTGTTACATTTAAAAAATCTCTTTATGGCTTCTTCTGACTTAATAGATGATTGTTGTATTCTCATATCTATGCTGTTTGAAATATATTGCTTTGAAGCACTTGAGGAAAATTGGCCTCACAAAAATATTTAGATGTAAGGGGAGGAGTATTTTAATAGCTTTTTAAAGAAAATTGTGGGTATATCTTCCTGATACTACCAGTAAAACTTGACAAGTGGTAATATCTTAAAGGTTAATTACAATGTATAATTTGAAATCATATCAATGAACTTCACATACTCAATTACATTAAATTTAATTAGTCACTCTTGTACTATGAATGGATTTTTTATCCTTAGATGCCTTTGTGATGTTATACATTGTAACTCTAAAAAAGTGTGAAATATTAATCATAGTTGTTAATATAACTATAAATCTTACTAGAAAAGTCTCCAAGTATTGGGAAGCATTCAAAATTATGACAAGATGAAAGTTTTTAACTCTATTTTGCCTGAAACCCCCAATTTTATTGCTGGCAAAAAGTTCTGAGTTGTTTTCTTTAAGTAACATACTCACTTTTTTCATTTCTGGGATGATGGAGTTAAAAAACCTAAATCAATAGAGTTAGCTTAGTAGGCACTCTTCCAAATAAAAACAATATTTATGAAAATAGTAGCTTGTTCAACTTGGAACTCAAACAGCTGCACAAATGATTTTATCATCAAGGTAACCATAATGCTTGAGTATGAAATAACATCATTTTATGCATGTTTCCCATTGGTTTAGTGAAACGGTGCATACAGAGTTTAGATTTGCTTAAATTAATAATTGTTAATACTTCAAGAACATTGTAATTGAAATAGTATTTCATTAAAACATTATATAATATCATAATTATATCTTTGCTTTTGTTTCAAGGGACCAGCAGGCTGTTTTTCTGCTGTGGCTTACTGTGAACCTATTTTAAGATGGCTCCAGGGGTTTCAACTTTCATAAGTTTATAAAGGTGAATGTCAGACATCCTCTGTGTTTTGCTTGTGTGTGGGAATAGGTTACATTTTGTTTAAGGCTTTCTCTAGTCTCCCTAAGCTTATCTCTACAGTGTAATGTTATCTGCTGTAATCCTTGTTCCAATGCACCATTTCACAGCTTCTGCATGTTTCCCTCAAGTCAAAGCTCAGGTCTCTAGTCTTTTTTCATATGAAACAATTTCATGTCTCTCCTCATCAGCCATATCATATCCTGTTTTCAGGATATGAAACTCAGAAGCGAATACTTTAATGCAATTGAAAAATGATGGGCTTTGGTAAATGAAACTAGAGAACAAAGTTAATCAGTAGGAAATTGGGCCCCTGATTAGGAATTGGGCAGTAAGCATAAAAGAGTTATTGACAAGTTCAGGAGAAAGTAGACAATTCAAACCTTCTAGGGGGAGTGATGGAGAGAGAAAAAGATTACAACTATAGCCAATTATAATACTGTAAGAAGCATAGGTCATCTCTCTGATCTATGACTTTACCACAGGTCTTAAGTGTCAGTTGTTCTTTACAATATCCATTCTACTCTTCAGTATAAAGATCATTCTCCCTCATGAAATACATGGGGTTTTCCTTTTTGTCATGTATCATGAATATATAATTTATCTGTTCCCTTTTATTGCTTGTTCTAAATAAAAATGTTGAAACTAGAATTTATATTTTAGTATAGTGAGTACTATATACTCAAATATAGTACTTGAGCATATCCATTCAGTCAAGCAATCAGTACTTAGTAAATACTTACTGTGTATGAGGTACTTTTCTGGTAGGAATGAATCTAAGTGTTATCTCTTGAACTACACCTAACTGCCAGCATTCCAAGAAGCCATCAGGCATTAGAAACCCTGTATGACATGAATAGCAAGAGTAAACATTCTAGTTACCTTAAGTTTGT
Source organism: Uropsilus gracilis (assembly GCA_004024945.1). NCBI lineage: Eukaryota > Metazoa > Chordata > Mammalia > Eulipotyphla > Talpidae > Uropsilus > Uropsilus gracilis. The sequence goes on from PVHY01013270.1 coordinate 26,430, forward strand.
TCCTCCTCACCTGACAAAAACCTCAATCATTAGTACCTCATCCTTTTTTTCACTACATAAGAAAACCTGTCCTGGGTTGCTTGTCTGGAGGTTTTTGGTTTGTATATTAGATGTTTGTTTCCAAAATTGTACATCTCTACTATTTCCAAAGTAATGTATGTTGTTTTACTGCTAGTCTGTTGTTTTCTTATTAAAGGTTAATATACTCGAAATGGAGATTAAGAGAAACAGAAAGAGCCTATTTATCTAATGAAAGGAAAGCCTCTAGTATCACATGAGAAACTACTTCATGTGTTAAAAGGTCTGCTATGCAAAAGAGGAATTAGACTTAAGTCAGAGGTTAGATGTGGGGTAACCTATAGAAAGAAATGAATGAAGGAATTTTTTTTCTGATTTCCTAATCATTGGATTTGAATTTTTATTTCAAAATTAATGTGAAAGGTAGAGGAAAACATTAAAAAATTTAAAAAACCCAAATTACACAAACTCTTGATATGTTGATGTTTATATGATTTGTCTTTTTAATCACTAATATACTTTTTAAAAGCTACTTTTATTAACATCTATAAGGTATGTCATGTGGAGAGAATGCAGGCATTAAATCACTAAATGGGAGGTTGAACTAGCTTATATTAAAGATCCTCAGACACATGAAAACTTTATATTCTGGGACTCGCTTATACATTTCAAGGCCTAGTCACTGGATTGCTAAATATTACTATGTAAGTTTTAAGATAAGTTACCAGTGAATGCAGAGATGCAATCTTTAATAACTTTTGTTATTAAAATTTTTATTCTAATTATATATACAATGCATGCACACATTTTCATATATTCAGTTTGTAGTTATCACAACTCATGGGATTGCCAGAGGGACCTAGTGTACTGAGAAAATAAATTTGTGGAAATGTTTAGATGCATTTCTGTAGACTGTCTCTGAGTAGTCATTTTTATACATTCAGGAGAGGCCACTTTACCTAAGAAGAATCTTATGGCATTGCCATTTTCTGTTTGTCTTCAAAGTTGGTAATTTAAGCAAATAGATTCAGGCCTCTGGTAAGGTTTTGTCTGAGAAGCTGTTGTCTATGTGCCCTGTTCTGTCCACAGAACAGCTCCTCATACCAACACAACTTCGTCTCTTTCTTCTTACTTAGCTTTTTAATCTAAAGACTTTTAAAATTTGCTACTTTGTATATTTAACATGAGTAAAAGTATTTTAGTCTATTTTTATAATAATCTCTACTATTCTATATTTTTACTTAAATATCTTCCTAAATAACTGTTACAAACATTTGAGAGAAGATAGTTAACCATGAACAAAATGATTCAGAGGCATATCATTCAAATACTGACAAATTCAGCTCTAGAAACACAGTTGAAGTAAAATATGTATCACCTCATTACTAGCTTCATGACACTTGAAAGAAGGATGCATTTCGTTTCAGTCTTGTCATTGGCTTGTTCCATATCATAGATTTGTGTTTTGAAGAATTATTTAAAACTCAATTGTACAAACCAAAAAGACTTCCTAGGATGACAGAAGCTATTTGTTCTTGCATTCTCTTTTCATTGACCGTTTTCTCTGCTCTTGTTAAATCCCTTTCCCTATAATTAATTAATTTTGAAACCTGGATGGTATCACTCTTTTTAGGTACTGGAAACAAAGCTTAGTAACTTCAAACAATGTGACTACAGAGACCAAAACCAAGAATTTCAGAGAAGCTAAATTTCACTTGTTACCAGGAGGAAATTTTCTAAAGATTGATCTGAGTTTAAAAGTAATATACATGACATGTTGAGTGCTTTTACTTAGAAATCATTCACCTAAATATAAATCATGATTTTGAAAAGAGTAATATTCTACACAATTATAATCAGAATGGTGTTTAAGAATACCTGCCTAATAAGAAAGCAAATTAACTTTTAGAGATGTTGATTTAAATAGTTTTGTAGCTCAGAAGACAGGAAATATAAGACCTATCTTGAGTCAGTCTTTATCAATTGCATTCTTATACCCCTACTTACTAGCCATATATTGCTCCTGATCTTAAAGTTTTGTCTAGGACTTAGGGCAGATACAGTGTCAAATACCAGCATTGTAATCTTAATTTTTTCCTAGGATCTTGACCAAATCACCCAGCCTTTGCAAGCCTCATTATTTCTCAACTGCAATATGTGGGGACTCCATTAGTTTACATATAAGGGAACCTTTGCTTGTAATTGTACTATTTTACAGTGTATCTCCTAGACTAAATTGGACAAACTTAGGAAAATAATATTTATTGAATAAAAGAAGAAACTAAGGAGAATAAGAGCAGGATAAAGGAAACATGAAAATAAAGTGATCTGTATTTAGTTAGAAAGGATTTTATAAATTTTTTGTCTGGCAAACTCAGGAATAAAAAGGGGTGTCTTGGTTTGTGCTTTTTCACCCATGTACTTGAGAATCAGGATAATTCCCTGCTGAGTGTCTCACTTCATTTATAGAATCTGACTTAGAGGGAGCAGCATTCTGTCTTATCGATAAATTAGCCCCCAACCCATACATTTATAAATAAAGTTTTATCAGAACGCAACCTGATCTGTTTGTTCACAAGTCCTTACAGCAGCAAAACTGACTAGTTGCAACAAAGCCTGGAGTCTGTAAAGTCAAAATTATTTCATCTCTGTTCTTTTGTAGAAAGAGGTTGCTACCTCCTGGCCTGGGGTATAAGTAACTTAAAATAAGACAACTACAATACTAGGTAAAACATAATACAACTATTTCTTTTGAATTTAATTTTGTAAAGGTCACAATATTATGAAAGATTTTTACTGCAGTTCAATAGGTTTCTTTCTTATCATTTCTGTGTCAAAACATTAGCCTTTATTTTTTATCTATGTATATTACCACGGAAACTTTGTGTTAAAAAGTGTATTATACTAACTGGCTACTAAAAGTCCTACTTGCCTACAAAAGTGATGCTTTTTATAAAGATTTTTATTCTCTTCTATGGTTTCAGTGCATTAGCTCATGCAACAAGATTCCCAGCAAGATTTTCATTGCCAAGTATATCACATTGTTTCTTACTATCTTTTCTGCAAGTATATCTTATTTCACAATTAATAGAGCAAGCTAAACAAAAAAAACACAAAAATTGGAATAACAAATGCATTAAGATATTGGAAATAAATGAGACATTTTCTTGCTTAGAAATTCCTAAAGAGGTGATAGAAGCAACAAACTGTCATAGACTTAAGAATCTTTTCATGTATGGGGAGCATGGTAAAGAATATCAAAATGTTGTTCCTACAAATTTCTTTCTTGATTAAATGACTCACATAGTAGCACTTAGGAAGAACAATGAACAATCTCTTAAATACAAATAGAACATGAGAGAAGGTGTCCTGGATGATAGACAATATGCTAGGTCAAAATGTGGTGCCTCGGTTATCTCTTTTGCTCATTATACAACATGTAGCTCATGCATAACAAAGTGATGGAAACCAGGATAGCAAGAGTAAATATGTGGGAACAAATATTTACTGAACAAAGAAACATAATCTTATACTTAAGTTTCAGAGGAAAATAACCAAAAAAAAAGTTTAAGAACTTTGCATAGTGGAGAAAAAACTCTGAAGTGACTCTGAATAAACTCATTTTTCAGTCTTAGTAAATTGTTTTGTTGAACAGAACATTGGTTTACAATATTGTTTATGATTTAGGAAGTAGGGTCACACCTCCTCAGATGTAGGCTACCACATCACATTCATCACCAAAGCACCCAGATCTTTACCATAGAGAATTGGGTTCCCTTCCTCTTCTCCTCCACTCACTCTAACTTTTATCTCTTTTCCAAACTTGGTTTCTATATTGCAGCCTCTTCCAATTTTTTTCCCTTAATCTTATATCTATTGTTTTATATGCTGCTTTAAATCCTTTTTCCTTATTAAGGAAGTCAATGAATACCCAAGTCAATGAGTAGCGAACTCAAACATTAATCAAATACTGTATTTATAGAATATTATTTCAACTTTGACATGGCTTTTCTCTTATGAGCCAGATGAATGTCTGTTTACCCTTCAAAGCTCTCTGCCTATGTCCTCTTTTCTTACCCAGAAAGTAGAGCTGATCACTTATTGCTACGCTATGCCCGCTTCTGTGGATTCACTCATCATGCTACATCTTTCTCTTTGCATCTGACTGCTCACAGATTATCAGCTACTTTTGAACAATGTTTGTACTTTTTTATTTTCCTCTACCCGGTGCCCAGTCTCTATGCCCAGTTTATAGCCCCATACAAGATAAGAATATGTATTAACAATTAATCAGTCTTGACATCATTGCTTAATTTATCAATAATGTGAAGACAGAACAATGAATACAGCTTATTCAGGGAATGGTGAGAAAACCTGTTTTGAAGGACTTAAAGAATGAATGATGATTAAAAGATCAGTAGGAATTATGGCTAAATACAAAGTTGTGTGGCAGGATAGAAAGTGGGAACTGGAATTTGGGAAAGTCTTATTATTTGTATAGAGTATCTCATATTTATTTAGCCTGTAATGCTGTGATTCACTTTACATGGGGGCGGGGGGGGAGGGTTGACAATGAAAGTTTATTAGCTTGGCAATTGTATAAACAATAAATTAGAATAATGTAGACCAAAGTCAGGGAAATTATGTAGGTGACAGCTGAAATCCAGCATGAGAAGGGGAAAGCCAAGCTTGCAAAGTTTATGGCCTTACCTGAAGCAACATTTTTACATAGAAAATGTTCTAAGACAAGAATTAAGAGCTTTTTAGATGATATATGGTAGGTGGTTAATGAACTTCGCTTTCCTAATTTGTAGTAAAAATCTTACCAATATGAATATTGAAAATTAAGAAATTTAAAGTTCAACTTGTCTTGATCTTTGCAGGCATAAATAAGTAAAGAAAATCTAATTCCCATATAGTGGGTTACTTGATGCACAGTATTAGACACTGATATTTTTCCTGTATTAGTTCAATGTAGAGGATAATTCACACTCATTATTTTAACGTTGATTATTTATAAAGCTGCAGTTGATAGACTTTGCAAATGATTATAAAACAATTATTAATCTACGCATAAGATTGTCACCTTGGAAAGTGTTTATATTATTATGATAGGACTGATTTAGCAAAATATCACAGATAGGTGGCTTAAACAACAGAAATTTATTTTCTCATTATCTGGAGGTGAGAAGCCCCATCTAGGAGTAGACAGATTTGGTTTCTCCTGAGGTCCCTCTCCTTGGTTTGCAGATGGCCAGCTTCTTTGCCATCATATGGTTTTTCCTCTGTCAACTCATCCCTGGTACTACCTTCTTTCTTATCAGAACACCAGTCGTACTAGTTTTCAACCTCACCCTTTTAAATCACCTCTATAAAAACCTCCTTTATAAAGGTGGCTATAGTCTTACTACTGAGAATTGGAATTTCAGTATATGAAATTTGGGAGGATTACAATTTATTTCTTAAAAGGATTCATACATATTACTTCCACACAGTAGTCTATGTTTTATTTCTTCATTGATGATTACAATAACTAGTAGTGCTTCTTTATTTGATGTAAGGTTGTACAATTTATGCATTTTCAAAATGTAAATTTGGAACTCCAAAGAAATCAAGAAATATGTTTATTTTACTTTCAAATTTTGTGCTTTTCCCTCTACTAGAGCTAATTTTATATAATTAATTTTTATACATTTAACCTCTAAATTAATGCATATTCATTCCTTTTAAATAATAACCACAAGAATAATTAAGCCATATTAAATAAATTTTAAATTGTCAAATATTTAACTTTATAAAATAATTTTTATTAGAAAAACATCTTTATGAAACACTGACTGCCCATGTTGATGTGTGAACTTGTACTTCTTTATTTTTCTTTGTCTTAATTTCCTATGCTATGATTTAGAATAAGAAATATTTACCACATAGGACTGCTATGAAGAGCGAAATATAGTATGTGAATGTATACACAAAAGATTTGGGTCCTTTCTTATTCTTTTTTTTTAATTTATTTATCTATATTTCACATCATTTCAATCCCTGGGGATCACCCACCACCTCCCCCTCCCACCCGCTCCTTTCTTATTCTATACCTCAATCCACTCTTTTGAAACCTAAGAATAAAAATAGGAACTTTTCTCATATCAAGTAGCTCAAAAATTTGTTTCATTTCTACATGCAAACAATGAACTGGCAGAGAGAGAAATCAGAAAGTCAAAGAAAAACTTACAAGCACCAAAAAATGAAATATCTTTGAATAAATTTAAATAAAGAAGTGAAAGGTCTGTATAACAAAAAATAAAAGACACTGTTGAATGAAATAGAAGAATACACAAAGAGATGGAAAGTTATTCCATATCATGGATTGGAAGAATTAACACTATTTAAAAGGCAATATTACCTAAGTGGTAAGAAGATTCAACTCAACTATCAAAATCCCAAAAGTATTCTTCACAGAAATAGAACAAAGAATCATGAAATTTGTTCAATACAAAAAAGGTCATAAGTAGAAAGCCTACTAAAATGACTCCAGTGAATTCACTGGGCTCACTTTCTCCAGATACAACAAAGCTGCTATGAAACAAAGTCAACACCCCCCCCCACCTTCTGCTAAGAAAAGTCAATGACTGCAGCACACAATAGGAGCATTGCTCAGACAAAAAGGCATAGGAAATATTTTAAGTGACCTTTGTTTGGAGTGATAATGGGGGTCAGTACAATGGGGAGTGGAAGGAGTAGCTGCTGTACAGAGTCCCCTATGGTTATAGGTTGGGTCAAATGATGTCACTGAGCTCCTAAGACCTGGGCCTTCACTATATAAGGGTGTGCAAGAGCAGACACCCAGGATGGAGGGTGCATTACCAGAAATTTGCATAGTTAACATAGTTAGGACACAGAGTAAGGACTACATAAGCATGAGACTGTTCATACAGGACAATTATAACTTGAATTCAGTCAGTGCACCGGGATTTCCCTATAGAGGAGGTTATGTCTTAAGGTCTAGGCTGAGATATCCAAGGCACAGGCCATGCCTCATAAAGGAATGTTTCAACAACTAGAACTCAAGTACTGCCAAGAGCACATGTGGACACAATGGGATAAGACTGTTCCGAGGAGGAAAAGAGAGCCGGTCCTGGCCTGTGATACCATATCAGACGCAATCTGGAGACAAGAGAATGCTTACACACATTGGTAGAATTGTAAATGGGTGTAGTCACTGTAGGAAGGTGTGCCAAGAGAAAGCACTTCTGGGTATTTACCTGAAAAATATGGAAACCCTTATTTGGAGAAAAGTGTGCATCCATCCTGATATTCATTTCAGCATGATTTACAGCAACCAATAATGGATCAACCTAAATGCCAGCAATTGATGAATGGATAAGAAGTTGTAGCATACATATCCAATAGAGTACTATTCTGCTATAAAGAAATAGATAAAAACCTGTCATTTGCAGAAACACGAACAGACCTAGAGAGAATTATGCTTTGTGAAATAAGCGGCACAGAGAAAGACTAGCACTAGGATTTCACTCATAAGTGGTATCAGGAGTAAATAGATGAACTAAGCAAAATAAAAAGGAAACCTTGAACCATGAAACTGATTAATGGATACCTGAAGGGAAGGGGAAAGAAGGGTAGAACAAAATGGAATAAGGAAAAATAGTATGGTGAAGGATAGATTTGAACTCTTAGCAGTGTAGTGTACATATACATATATATGTATATATGTTGATCCTCAACAGTGAACACCTGGAAGTTATATAACATTATAACACAATGTTACTTCAATCACACATACACAATCTAGTCCCCCAGAATACCCACAGAAGACATCAATTATTGGCTGTATTATGATTCCTTATCCCTTTTTACATTTGTATGGATGATTTTTTAAAAAATATATCTCTAGATTCCTATGCAGCTTTTTCAAATTTTACATATGCTTTTAATTTTTCTTGTATTGCTTCCTGCATATCAGCTTACCAGCTGTCATTTTTTTATTGAAATCAGTGCAACTTCTATCAGTCTCCCACACCTTTAATTTATTGTTTCAAAATAAACTGTCAACTGGAAAGTGAGATGATCAAGTCTCATGGTATTTGGAGAGATATAGTAGAGTTGCCGTTAGCAAGTCATGAGTCCAGATTCAGCATTATTCTGGATCACTTGTGTAATTTTATTATTTGATCTTTATACTGGCATGGCTTGCTATATCCCAGGATCACAGTCCCTCACCCAAGAAAAGGACAATGCCACAGAAAGTGAAGAGACCAAAGAACTCAAAATAGATGAACAAACAAGGACAGAAGGGTCTAAATCAACAGAAAGGGCATCAGTGAGAGGGGAAGGCATTTCAATAACCATTTACTGATATTTTAAGAAATCTAAAAGAATAAAAAAATTAAAATTAAGAAAAAGAGTAAAATTAATATGGGTTTCATGGGTTTTATTCATGCTGAATAATTTTTAGAACTGAAATGGTCTTTATAGCAAAAAACAATTTAAAAGACAAAAATATATCAATAGTATTAAAGATTCATCAATATTCAGATTCATTGAACAGAAAATATATAGCCTTACGGAATTCAATATCAGAAAACCAGGAGCAATGATATAAAAACTATGGATTGGGCTTGTCAGTGGGGAAGTGGAATGTATATTTGCATTTGAATTTCAATATTATATAACCTGAATGCATAGTTTTCAACTATTAAGCCCAAAATTATTTGTCAAGCCTAATTTCTTCCTTCTGATTTCCCCAATGGAAAGTTTTCTGGCAGTCAATCTACTTTCAATCTGCTATCTTATTTTGGTGACAGGCATCCCTATCATCTCATAGATTCATCAATGGTACAGATTAATTGAACAGAAAATATATAGCCATATGGCATTCAATATTAGAAAACCAGGAGCAATGATATAAAACCAATTTTACCCCATTCTTTCTTTTTCCTCTTTGTTCTCATTTTTGACACCTGGCATACCCATCTCTTTCTACTTTCTGTCTACTTCCTTGAGAAATCAAGTTTTCAACTGACATTGAAACACCCAGCCCATAAAATTCTTAATATTTTTTATTGTAGTCACCCTTCACTAGCTTAAGTCTTACTGTTTTGATTCTCAGTACCAAATCAATAACCATAGCTTACTATCTTTCTAATTTTATTACTGTCTTATCCCTACTATATAGACATATCTATTGAAAAGGAAGTGGAAAGGGCAAGAAGAATTAACCAAAGACTTGGAGGGTTATGAAACAAGGAACAGAGTATCCTCATGGATCAGAGAGGGGAAAATCTGATTCATTGAGAATCTTACCCATTCATTACCTTGCCAGTTGAACCCCTAACACCAGGAAGAAGGGGCACACAATTGGGTCACACAATTGGATCACAATTGGAGAAGAAAGAAAATTTACCAATGTGATAAAATATTTTCCTAGTCATTTTATCATATGACATTTTTATCATATGACATAATGGTACCTGACTTCAATTTGTTAACTAAGAATCAGTTTTTATCTTCCTATCAGATGAAATTGGGGAAATTATTGATAATGTGCTTTTCATGCTTGCATCTCAATTTTGAGAAATTTTCCATATAAATTGAGTTTATGATTATTATAATTTTTGTTCCCCAGGGTTCTTTAAGTTCAGAAATTTTGCAAAAAGCACAGGGTCATGAAAAACATCCTACTTCAGGCGACCCACTAAGTAATCAGTGGGGAATATTTTTATTTCTTTAGACACTGTAATTCATTTTTCTGTTACTGAGGTGAACTTTGAAAATCATGGCATATGCCATTCATCTATCAAAACACTGCACCGCAAACCATCTATGAGACTTTTTGCTAAAATAAGGAAGCCTTTGTTTGAAAATATCTACCAAAAATTTTTTAAAAATTCCTACAAAAGGTGAAAACTGTCGTGAGGGATGTCTGGATGGCTAAAGTTAGATCTGTTCTCATTAACAAAGGCCAAGGCTCTCAACAAGGAAATATGAAGTCACCTTTGCTAAAAACATCCTAACCTTTCATCATTGCTAGATTCCTGCAGAGTGACGGGTAAAATTGGTCTTGCTTTCAATTATTCTTCCCCATCTTCTCCACTATCTTAATTTAATGGCTGATGAGACCATTAAAAACAACTATCTATATGAGGTTCTCCCTTCAAGTAGATCCTTTTAATGAGAGTTTAAAATAAAAAAATATGATCCTTGGTAATATGTCATGTCAGTGTGTTTTCTCCAGTTATAGCTAGAAATAAACGTGTGGCAGCTTCTCTGAGTCGTCCCTCTGAAAGAACTGAAAACCTAAAGAAAAGAACTCCAATACTTTTCACCTTCTTAGGATTTAGAAAACTGTAGAAAAACTGAAATTCAGCATTAACCACTGGTGCATAGGAAGGTATCATTTTCATTTAGTGAGGACTAAGAAACCCAGTTGCTGACCTTGTCTCATTTTCTTCATGTCTTCAAAATATACAAGAATAAATAAATTTGAAAAGAAAGCTGATAAAATCAGTATAACAGCCTTTAATGAAAAGCTTTTCAATTTTGTACTAAACAGCATAGTTGGTTTATTGAGGCTATATAAATTACATGTATTTAAATGTGTACAACATGATGTTTTATATATGTGTACATATATACACACATGCATACACACACTGTGAGATGATTACCATCCTCAAGCTAGTTAATTGTCACCTCAAATAGTTGCTTCTGTGTGAAGGAGGGGATGGATTTGTGATGAGAATATTTGAGATTTATTCTCCAAGGACATTTCAAGTATGTGTAGTCACTGCATTGTATATTAGTTCTGCAGCCCTCATTCAACTTATAACTGAAAGTTTATTTTCCTTTTCTGCTTTAGGTGTGGCAGTGTTTGGTGGGATATAATTCTCATTATAGTACAAGTAAAAGAAGAAATTAAACCCTATCAATAGCTTATCTTTGAAGGCAGGAAGTGTTTCCAGGGGAGCAGTCTATTTGCAGCTCTCTTACAGAAGGAAAGCCACTGAGGGGTATTAATTTCACCAAGGGATCCTTATAAAGCTGGGTGTGATTTGGTGTGTGAATCACAGTATCCTCTTCCAAGTAATCAGAATATTCCGTGGGATTGTAAATTAGCTAGAGTGGGATAGGTAATTAAACATCCATTCTTTCTTCACATTCTAAACTGGGAAATTTAATATGGTTTTACCACCTGAATTGCTCTTTTTAACAGTGATCTCTTTTTGGAATCCTATAATTATAATTGCTACCATAGTAACTCTTTACAGTAATAAAGGCTTTGGTTTGATGGGTCCTGTGGTAATAATATTAATTTAATTTTAGTTTTATTTCAATTATTGTATAGATGGTGATATGAAAAACATTTAACACAATAAGTTAGTTGCTTTTAGAATGGTGGACTTGGACCCCTGCCTCCTTCTATTCTCCAAAATAACAAGAATAATAAGAAATGGAAGTACCACTTCACACTTCAGTAAAAGTGGAGACATGGTTACATTAAATATAGAAAGACTGCCAAATGCAGTGAAGGTCAAGTAGTGATGAGGGAAGATAGCAGACAGAGCATGCCTGTAGCTAGAATTTCAAGCAGTGAGGCAGAACACAGTTCTTCAAATGGGATTTATGGATTTAACCAAGTGATCAGAGTTAATGTCAATAATAATAGCAAACATTGACATAAAGGGTCTCTTCAGAAGCCAAAAAGTAACTTATTACTGCCCTCCTTCACTAAAAATGCACAGCCTGAATTGAATGTGAAGACCTAACCATCTAACCATACAGTCTTTTACATTTACAATGTAAAGGAGAAAAATGAAATACTTATAATACTAACAAAAACCTTCATAAAGTAGGATTACTTTGTTACTTGCTAAACACAGACTACCTCTTTCAATCTCTCTTTCTCCTTCCATAGGAGATGCTGGAAAACTCTCAAAGGACTTACATAACATTTGGCAAAGAAGAGCAAAAAGAGATGAACAATGACAAATGATTTTTTTCTTTTTCTTTTTCTTTTTCTTTTCTTTTCTTTTCTTTTTTTTTTTGTGTGTGTGTGTATGGGACTTCAACCCAGGTGATACAGGGTAAATCTATCCAGATTATGTGTAGGGTCATGCCATATTCACTATGGACAATAAATTGAAACCCATCCATACATTACGTGCTAGGGTTTGTGTAAAGAAACACCTGCTTAGGTGAGGCATTTAATAGAACACTCACATCATTTGAAGAAAATCATGAATAAATACAAAAAGTTGCCATTTCCTGGCAGGACACACTCTCTTATAATGCAAGCTGAAGGAGATGATGCAGTATGAAATTGTTTTACACATCTATCAGAGGCAAACTAAAATGATTATATCCTATTTCATGCTGTTTTAAGCATTGAGGTTATTTTTTTAATATTAGGCTCATAATCTTATTGTTGTGACGGTGTGATACCAAGTTCCACTTTAATGTAATGGAAGAAAAAGAACAAATAAGTTATCAAACAGGAAATTTCACTCAAATAATGAATTAATTGGACAAGAATGAGAAGAACAAATCTCTAAAATATTATAGATGACACTAGTTTCATAAGTGCATACTATCAGTATATGAGACTTCTCAGCTTCATGCATTTCATTACCAAAGTATCTTCTTTAAAGAATATATAAACATGCTAACATGATGGTCACAGTTTAACAATGCAATATAATTGAATATGTTGCTAGCAATAGTTTATATAACTAGATACACTCTTAGAAATATTAAATATATATAATACTGTTTCTCCTTGAAAACTTCTGTAGCCCCACCTCTGCTATGTGACCTTAAAAAAACATATGATCTCTTTGAATTTTGGTTTCATCATTAAATTAAGAATGGTTGAATTTAATGAACTCTTGGGTGAACTTTTCATGCCTTAAACAGTAATTTCTAAATATAATAAATATCCAGTAAATATAGTTAATTTTCAAATCTCCCGAATTGTACTACACACAGTGCTCATGGCTACAGGCAGTAGAGCAGACTTTCTTGAGAAACATTGACCTTTAACTGAGATACAAGATATTATACTGCATCCTCATAGCAAAGGAACCTAGCTTCACTGTTCACCTCTTCTGTGACATGCCTCCTTCCCTCCACCAAATGGTTTATTCATGGGCTGAAAATATTTGAAGACCAGAGACCATGGAAATGTTCTCAATATAGTCAATACAAATTAACCATCCAGAGTAGAATACAGGGTTCAGGAGAGAGGGGAGAGTGAATTTTCAATATGATCAAGGATATAAGCATATCATTGTTCTATGATGCCAGAACTAAACACACACACACGCATGCGCGCAAGCACACACACACACACACACACACACACACACACACACTGATTATCACCTTGACTAAATCACTAATCACTAAATCACTATTCATCCTTTCATACCAACATTGTTTTGAATATGTACATGAACATAATGAATTACTCAAGAGTATAAGGACTAAAGTCGGTCAAATGTCAATATGGGATGAAAGATCATGGAGCTAAAAAGTTAGAAAATAGGCCTTTGAAGCTCATCATCTCACTAAAACAATTGTTTCAATGGACTGTTCAATTGAATAGAAGGATCAACACCTCCAAGCCATCCTTGATTCCATTCTCTCTTTCCTTTTGCTGTAGAATCTGGAAACTGCAAAAAACTTTGCTATCCAGACTCTCCACAGCTAGCCTGTTCACACGACACAACTGTAGTCAGTGAAAGGCAAGCAGCAGGCATTGAGTAAGAATTTTGAGTAAGTTTTTCAGCAGAACAGGCAACTCTAATGGCATTTCCTTTGACTTTCTTCCTTCTTGCCTGGCAGGCAGACACACTGAGAACATTAGCATGAAAACTGTCCACTGAGGTTAGTGGAGCAGGAAGAAAGAGCAGCCTGTTCTGGACTACATCTTTGAGCAGCTCTCCATGCCTAGGCTCATTCTGCCACATCTTGTTCTGCAGGAATGAAAGTCTTTATCTACTTAAAGCTGCTGGTAAACCTACACACTGTCACTTGAAGTAAAGATTCTTCCTGATTTATATGCTTGCTGATTTTCTATTTTTTTTTTTAATCAACTGTCCATCAAAGAATCAAGCTCTTGGCACATAGCCAGGGGACACTGGGATGCCTCCTAGATTTTTTTTTTCATTCCTCTGCAGATCTGATGCCTGTTCATTCTTGCCACCATATTTTGACACTAAGGAAGTGAAACTGTGAGGATTATGGTGTTTTTCTCCTGTTTCTGCTTCTTTTGCAAAAATAGCAGGGTAGACTTAAAACAATGGGGAAAAAATACCATTGCCTGTTTTAAACAAGGAGGGGGGGATCTTGATTTTCTATAAGTTGTCAAGTTGTGTTTCAAACATCTAGAAAAGTGTTTGGTTCCCTTGAGGGAACCCTCATTGCCCAGACCAAAAATAACCATGTAAGATGGAACCTAGATGCCTATCTCAGGTTTAAATGGACAACATCCTGGAGCCAAGGGGCCTCACTGTGTTGCGGCTCTGGACTCAAGTTCAAGTTTAGCCACAGTTTAGCAAAAAGCAACCAATCCACTCTACCAACTTGCATTTTCTCTCTTCTTCAACCCCATCAATACTGTTCAAAGCCTCATCCTCAGGGAGACCAATTTGAACCTTGCCTCCAGTTCCTGCCAGGTGGTCTTGTATTGAACTAGTTCTTATCTCAAAAGCACATGTGGTGGTTTTGGCTTCTGTGGTTGCTTTGTTTGCTGTGTTTGGGCTTGGTGCCAGGTCCCTCTGCTTCTTATAGCAACTTTGACTATGATTAGAATGCTTAAAATAGGTAACTTTCCCCCCAAATACTAGAGACCTAGTTGTAAAATGAGAATGCATGGATATGATTTTATATCATTTGAGGAAGTAGAATTTTATATGTGAAAGGACAAAATAAAATCACCTTTTAAAATGAAGTTTTCAGATTTTGTTTTTACCATCTACTTTATGTTTTCATGATTATATCTCACTCTATTTCTAGAGCCCTGTTGTGCAAGCAACCTGTTTATGACACTAAATGTAGTGCAGGCATCAGGCTGACCAATCTCCATAGGTACTTTATTGGTTCTAGAGGTTACACAGACACACCAGGCAGGGCAAGTCCATGCCAGGGCAGGGCCCAGAGGGTCAGGAGGGAGGTGAGCTCCAGTCCCCCAGGAATTTTCACATTCTTCCTCTGAGCTCTCTCTTGAGCATTTTCTCATCTGTTCTCCTCTCATGCTCTCTTTCTGCATGCTATATGCACCTCTTATCCCTACTTTCCTAGGTTCAGGTAAGCACACTTGCACATATGCACACCTGCTGGGCAGCACAAACATGGGAAAGACACGATACCCCAGGTGCCAGTTACACAGGCCAATGGAAGAAAAAGCCTGACTAAATCCCTTACCTGACAGGCTCCTTCTTCGACTATCACCTCAGTCACACAGTGTCTGTGACCTTGA